>JALRMF010000092.1:0-153411 GCA_026120015.1 Dendrostoma leiphaemia
TAATTAAATTTAAGTTTTAATTATATTTTTAAAATGTAACTTTTATATAAATGGTTGTTTTTTTATATTAATATAATAAGTGTAACTTTCAATATTAACTTGTATTTTATTTTAATATTTAAAATATTACATAAGTATGCATTTTTTAAGATCAACATGGTGGCTGCGTTGGCGGCCGGTGAGCTTCGGTGTAGTGACTCAGATTGATTGAGCCCCACTTAGACTTGACTTGATCTTGTTGCATGATAATTGAGCCACAAGGAACTCCAGCTCGGCGAACCTTTGGAAACAGTCATGATCTTCCCGATGGGTTTCTCCATGATCTGCTGTGAAATCGAACCCCAGATGGATACCTAGGTATCTTCCAAGGGCTCCAATGGTTTAAATCGAACGAACTCTTGTTCGGATTGATTACACCTGTCGTCTTCATCACAACATGTCCGGTAACTCTGGCGTAGGAGACCGCCAGGCGACGACATTGGTGAGCGAGGAGTGGTTCAAGGTACGTACTGTCAAGGACGAAGTGCTGAACACCGCCCACACCCCCCCCCCCCCGCGGCCCAACGCCCGTGGGCAAACTTAAAAACAATGACGCCCATAATTGCTCTTGGCTGACCACTCCGCCTGGTCATCAGATTGTCGTCTGGCTCTTCCTCGCGATATGTATCATAACGTTTGCGCTGCGCGTAATAATACGAATAACATGTCTCCGGCGACTTGTGTTTGAAGACTACCTGATGATCTTTGCTTTGGTTCTTTTTACAACGGTCTGCATCGTGCTCCAGTGTTTCATGCACGACATCTACACCCTTTTTGCAGTGGAAACAGGGACCGAGAGCATAGGACCGGATTTTGCAGATACCATGCGACGGGCTTTGCGCGCGGACGGGGCGGTGATCATCTTGGTAGGTTGCTCTCTCGAACGACGCGGGTGCATCATGGGAACGGGGTGTCCAGCATGCGGAATACTGATGGCCGTGTTTAGAGTACAGTAGGAATTTGGACGATCAAGCTGAACTTCCTCATCTTCTTCCGTCGTCTTACGCGTCAGGTCCGCACCTACGTCGTCCTCTGGTGGGCTGCGCTTGTGCTTGTCATGGCTTGTGGTGTAATCGGCCTGGCCTTGACTCCGTTTCAGTGCACATTTGGGAGTCTGGAGTACAGCATTACCCACTGTACGTCGAAAAGTGCGATTGAATACGAATATGCCGTTACGAAGAATAGTGTGGCACTCGATGTGCTGTCTGATTGCATTCGTGAGTTCTTGAAAAAGTCTTACTTCACTTGAGACGACGGCCGGACCGAAGCCAGCAAGCAAATCGTGCTTCAGAAGCTGATAGAAGCACACAACAGTCATTGCCTTTCCTATTGCCATTCTTTGGAAGTCAAAGATCGACATTCGGCAAAAAATCAGCCTCTCGGCTATTTTCTCCCTCGAAGGATTCACCATTGCCGCGACCATCGTACGGGGAAGCATATTTGGCGCCCATTTCTACGAGGCCCTGTCGCAGGTCGAGGTCAAGATCATGGACTTCGTCTGGATACTATTTTGGCAATTCATGGAGTTTGTAGTTTGTAAGATATCTCCTACAAACTTCAAAAAGTTGGTCTCGTTGTACACAAGGGAATCTCGGCTAATAGACAACTCTTTGCTAGCCTTCATCGTGGCCTGTGTCGCCTCATTCCGCTCCTTGTGGGCCAGCCGCGAACAAAAGGCTCGTGACGAACGTTACAAAGCTGCAAATCAACCAAATGCCTCGCCACAAAACACCATCGGGTCACTGGCACTCCGACAACGGCGGTCTGGAACGAGCAAGAAGTCAAGAGGATGGGAAAAGTTCTACGACAGCGTCCTTGAGACATTTAGCGAGCTCGAGGGGGCAACGGCCGAGCATGACGGCGCGCGATACATCGAGCTGACGGGCATCACGAAGACGGTTGACGTTACGCAGAGAATCAGCGAGCGAGCCCCCGAAAACAGAGCCGGTGCGGGATCGAGAGCCTCACAGTCGGCATTAGCTGCGCATTGCTACTGCGAAGAGATGGACAAGAGGCGCGCCATGTGCTCAAGTCCCTCGAGGCAGTCAAGAGACGAGGAGGAGGCCTATTCAACACATGAAATGAGGCATATTTTAGACGGACATGGGATCGCAAGGCCTGAGAAGGCGTACGGAATGGCTATTTGACGCCGGCGCACGTGGTACGTGACTTGCATAGCATGGGTTTAGAGCAGACGATATATAGGCGTGTTGAATCCGAGTCCCGTCATTTATCTTCAACGCTACCATTCTCATGTTGCTTGCGGGGGGCTGTGTTGAACTTTTGTGATTTCTAGATGGTTGATGACCGGGCGACGACAACAGACTTTGCTGCTTCATGTAATAGGAAAATTCCTAGCAAATTCCTAGTAGACAACATTGAAAGAGTTGTACTACACTTGCGGCCTTTCGGGATTGCCCCCAATGCAGCCTGTCAGCCTGTGGAATACTTCACAGCCACCAACTTCTGCATAACCGCGATAATTTACCAAGACAGGGAATCTATCTTGTTGATACGGCGTAGTATTGGTAGCCACAATTTGTGTCGTCTCGGTGTTTCCGCTGTCTTCAACGCACTGCCATGTGTGCAAATTACTCCTGAAGTGGGCATGATCTTCGAGCACGCCCAGCAGATTGAGCCGGAGGGTATTAAACCTACCCGGCAGCTCAGACTAGATCTCCTGCTGCCCGCCCGGGCGTCATCCGTGGAACATTCTTGACGGCGTCGGCGGTGAGTGCAGACATCGTAACACGGCAGACGTATGAACGTCCGCGCCGAAACGCCTTTGCGAGAAGCGAGCCGCAGCGGCGTTTTCGAACACAATCCAGAACATCATGCCAGAAACTGACCCCTTCTAGTTGTCCCTTGCGAGAGGCAAGCCTATAGACCGTGCTGGATATACTATAGTACTTGCAGATCAATGGGTGCATACGCAATGCAGGGCACCACTAGTAGCACGACTATAGCACAGCACATATACCGAAAGATGCACCGACATGTGCGACGTATAGACGGATTCGGTACGCTAGAGTCTCACAAGTTACTTTGTTGCTGATCGACCAACACAACACAACGCCACGTGCGTGGCTAGAAAGGTGAATACCCGGCACAGGCCTCCGATTAGGTATGGGCCGAGGTAACCACGTGGCGCGAATGTGGTATAGTTGCGCGTCGTCTGGTGAGTATGTGTTCATCACAACAGACCGATTGGCTTGTGGCTGGTACCATTGCATCGGGCACACTACATGCAGGGTGGTCTTGATGTCTACCTAGACGAATATTGCAACAACACAGCGTGACGGAATATGTAGTACCTGCCTCACGTCTGCTGCACTTGGCTTCACGACAACAGGAGCTGCCTCGAATTCCAGCCCTCGGTCACGCACCTAACCCACTCGTGACTCGTAGCTTAGTACGGCGGTGGTGATATGTGTAGCACAATTCGTATTTGTAGACGTCCATATCTGCAAGGGGCAAGGGGGTGGGTCAGTGCGCCAGAATCCCGCATTGCTCGAAACGGGTCGATATATGTTAGCTCCCAAGCTCTACAAGAAGAGAGGTAGGAGGAGACACAGATGTCGAGGGCAGTGCTTCGGAGCTATGCGTGGACAATAAAGTTATCAGATGATAATTTTTAGAAGCTTTTGATCTTCGATCCGGGCCTAGCATCCTAGTAATTAGATGTGTTGCCGAGTCGTTTCGCGTGGACCGAAAGACGCCCATGCGAGTACCTGGTTGTCGGCTTCCAAGGCGGACCCCAATGAGACAAGCCAAGCATTGTAAAAATACGACCGGACTGACGTGCCACGAGTATTTGGCATACAAGTTCACCCGCGCACAGTGTGTTATCCCTCTGAGATATTCTAGCTGCTGCAGCGGCCGTGCTCAGACATCTCCCCCCAAGGCCACTCCGATTAGCTGAGAGCAGTGGAATCCTTGTCCTTGACCGACTCTGCAACTAATGCGGTTCACGTGCCGGGCCAGAATGCACCTTTCCGGGAGGCCGTCCTTATTATACTCAGGTTGCGGGTGGCGTAGCTCTCCCCTCGCCGTTTCAAAACGAATTTGTCCCATTCCTTGAAGGGACTGAGCAGACGGCGCAGGCTCTTGCCACGAGACCGCGCATGAAATTTGTCATTTCTGCGATTCTACGCTGATAGCGCGGATCTTAAAGCGATCGTAGGCTCACCGATTGATTGGTATCGTATAGTATGGATCTCAAAACAGCAAAGGTGACCTCAGCAGTCATGTGTCATGGAAGGAAAAGGAAGAAATTTCAGCGTTGAGGATTTTCCGGGCACGGTACTACAAGCTGCATATCGAATCATCATTTATCCCGCCTCAGCCTGATAAAATACATACATTGGAGAGCTGTTGCAAGCTGCTGATGAGACGGACTAATCCCACTTCGCCTGGCTACATGTGTAGCCAGGTCGTATTTGAGCTTTGCGTTCGAAACATTGGAACCATGCAAGGTCCGTGGGCGTCTTGAAAAGCCCCGAGGCCTGAAGCACACTTGATTCGTTGACCAACAATCTTGAGTCGGAAAGCGGGGTAGGCCTTCTTAATACGGAGGACAGGATCTACATTGTGATTAGGTCTAGACTTGTAGCAAGGTCGCTTCAGAGGGTAAGTCGGTCTACGCCCTGTAGGCGACGGAATGTACGATCCGATCATCGTCGTCCTTTGTCGTCAGAACGAATGTTGGAGGCAATGGCGTACCGTTGCAGGGTTTCAGTCTCCATGTTGTGCCTGCGAGTGTAGGATTGCCAAGAAAATTGCGACTGAAGACCCTGAGGTCTTTTCTTCTGGAGGATTGTGGTGAATCCAAGTCCTCTGTGTGTTGAGAAGTGCCGATCGCGGCGTTGACAAGCCAAACCACCAAGAGAAACCATATGCTGTCGGGCTATCTACTGTACACAGTAGCAAGGCTTTTTTATAGTCTCATCTCGAACCACATTTGGTTTCCTTGCTCTTGGCCGGACAACCAGCCTGCACCATGGTTCCACCTGCCCGTCAGGGGATTTAGCTCGGAGTGACAGCGCATCTACTGAGGATCTTGCCACAACCTAGTGTCCTGCACCAGAATACGTATAGCATTTCCGAGGCCCTGAACCTTATGCAAACGTACCGAAAGACTATAGCTCCATTTCACGGAGCCTGGTTGGCGTCCGCCGCTCGAGCGATGTCAGAGGCCTGAAGATTGCAACGTTGGAGTACATACACCCCTCACTGCGCAAATCTGCGCCTGGAGCCTAAACGCTGCTCAACTACTAGGTGACACTTGAGGATACTGTAGTAGATCTCCCAGACATTTTACCAATCTGGTATAGGCATGCATGACGATGAAACAGCGGTCCGCACCCTCCTCCAGGTGAGGCTCGAAGGTTAACGTTCTGTTATATCAGCACCGTGCCCAACCCATTTACCAATTTGCCGGATCCGGGTTCGAATCGAAGTAGGAATACCATCTCGCCCCCAATAGACAACCGACCGCGACAATGCCGTTCGGAATTCTGGACGCCAAACATGAGGGGATCGTGCCGGGCACAGGTGAGTTTTCTCGCCCAAGCCTCAAGCATGACTGCCGACTGATCGTTTCCCACAGCCTTCATGAGCGAGCAAGCTGATTTGCCCGAAAAATACCGGAATATCCCAAGGGACTTCTTCAAGCGCGGGACAGGCAAATACAGAGACATCATCCTCCTCCCTCAACCATCGGACAGTCCAAATGACCCTTTGAATGTAAGTCAAAGCTCACTGATTACGACACACGTGCGTCGAAGACAGGCTTACACTCTTTTGTGACAATAGTGGCCTCAGAGGCGGAAAGAACTGGTTCTCATAATACTCAGCATGACGGCCGCCGTGGTCGGTGCCTTTGGACCAATGCTCTCCCCTGGCTTCGTCCAGATCGCCCAGGAACTTGGAGTCAGCGTCGACGACCTTGGGCAGTCGACAGCATGGGTCGTACTAGTGATCGGGCTCTCGCTGTTCTTCGTGAGCCCGATGGCCAAAATCTACGGCCGCCGCCCAATGTTTCTATTTTCCTCGCTCGTGATGCTTGGGGCCAGCGTCTGGGGCGCCGTAGCGAACAGCTTTCCTTCGCTCTTGGGCGCACGAGCATTGGGTGCAGTCGGAATGGCACCATTCGAGGCGCTGGTCCAATGCGTGATCGGAGATATCTTCTTCGTGCACGAACGTGCTACGCGGATCGGCGTCTGGAATGTGTTTCTCCTCGCGGGTATCAATGGAGGATCCATCGTCTCAGGCTACATCATTGAGGGTTCCGGATATCGATGGACCTTTGGACTGTGTGCTATCCTCTTTGGGTTGCTTACGCTGAGCAACTACTTTCTCATCCCCGAAACGGCCTATCGAAGAGACATCTTAGCTCCTGTGGTCACACTCGACCACGATGGGCAGAAGGGACTGCACATGAAGCCGATGTATCAGGTCAATCTCCAGGGAGAGGAATATGAGGGTCGATATGTCGAGATCAGCGCAATTGAGAGACGAAAGTCTTTCAAGGAGGAGCTTCGGATTTACAACGGCCGCTTCAGTTCATCGCCATTCTGGAAGGTGTTCTTGCGATCCTTCGTCATGCTTTTCTATCCAGGTAAGCAACTTCTCTTATCTCTGCCGTGCCACATGTGATTTATGCTCCCGCACCGGATGCATGAAGCCATCGTGACTCGGGACTCGCGGTGAGACAAACCACACTCCACCATAGCACACCGCTGACATTATACCATGAGCCTAGCGTGCGCGTGGGCCTTCCTTACCTGGGGAAAGTAAACCTCCGTATTAATTACTATTGGGCCTTGGAGCTAACTTTGCGTAGGCACACAAATCACGTGGGTGGTTCTCTACTCTGTTGTCAACGCTGGGGTGTTCGTAAACCCGCCATACAATTTCGACACTAGTCAAGTTGGTCTCATCAGCTTGTCTCCTCTCTTGTGCACTACAATAGGATACGCCATTGCGGGTCCGCTCAACGACTATATAGCTGTTCGCCTCACTAGAAATAATAGAGGAATCTACGGTGAGTACATAGACGCCTCACCTCCCACCAGCCTTTTTATGGGTTGCTGACACAGACTTCACGATCAGAGCCCGAGTTCAGACTGCCACTCATGGGCGTCTCAGTGGTTCTAGGTGTAATTGGTTTCTTCGGTTTCGGTCTCACCATTCACTTCCAGACGCACTGGTTGGGACCTGTTGCTTGCTTCGGCGCGGCTTACGGGAGCATCGTCTTCACCTCGACATGCGTTTTCGGATACGTCCTCGATACTTACCGCAAGCACAACGCGGAGGCTTTCGTGGCTATCAACTCGCGTAATCTTATGACTTTTGGCCTCACGTATATCATCAACCCCTGGCTTGCCGAAGAGGGCCCGCTTACCGTTTTCTCGATACTGGGCGCAATCTTCGTTGCTTGTTCCACTTTGACGATTCCTCTATGGTATGTTACGCAGACAACGCTGAACTGGGGTTGTTCTCATCACGGATCTCTTGACTGACTGATGGAACAGGATATTCGGTAAACGTTTCCGATCCTTCACTGGGCGGACGGAATGGCTTCAGAGGTTAATGGAGGACTGATGCCGGATCACGTCACCAATTTGCTTTTTGAAAATCACAATTCTCGAACACAAGATGCGAAATTCGTCATGGTTGAAGAAGATACCAATTTCTCGATGAAAGACGAGCTGCGGATTAAATGTAGGAGATTCCAGGAGTCAAGTATAGAGCATGTCTGCGAACATATATTCAAACACGGCCGCGGATCCTTTGACACCTTGGAAACTGTTGGCTTCCACCACGTTGTATCTTCTATACTTGCATGGTACCAATGGTGTCGCTGTCACAATGTCTTTCTTACCACGTATAGAATCCTCCACGTTTCTTTTTCCTATTCGTCTTCTTTCCTCCTTTGCTCAAAAAAGGTTTACGAGAAAACACCCACAAGATATCACACCAGGTTATGATCGAAGCGGTCACATTGTTTCATTTATGGCTGTATACCTGACCATACCTTTAGATTCCAGTCCCCGAAATCGCCCTATACTTCTTACGCAAACTCAACACTACTGGCCACTTCAGTGAAGTCGCGAGCCCTCTCCAACTCCTCATTCCGAGCCTGTAATGCGTCTATCGCCTGAGCTCCAAGTGGCAGTCTGAGAAAGTCCTGTGACTTCCCTTCGAACACCCCTGTCCCGTCGACAGCAGCGACAATGATCGCCGCCGCCCTGTCAGGATCAATAGTGTAATTCCCAAGATCCAGAATATTGCTCCTCACAGCCTCCACCGCCGTGCTCTCATACGCGTCCTTCAATCCGTTCTCCTTCTTATCTTGACCCCCGCTGTTCTGGACGAATGATGTACGTATTCCGGCCGGCGTCACCAGCAATACGCGGACATCAAAATGCGCCATTTCGCCCGCCAGAGCCATCGTGAAAGCATCGACCGCGGCTTTGGAGGCCGAGTATACGGAGAGCAGAGGGAGGGGAGCGAGTGCAGTCGTGCTTGAGATGTTCACGATGTTCCCGCTGCGCTGGGCCCTCATAATTGGCACGGCTAGCCGTGAGAGGCGTAACAGGCCCCAGACATTCGTTTCGAAGACTTCCTTGGAGATTTCTAGATCGAGATCCTCGACCACTTCACCGTAAGAGATGCCAGCGTTGTTGAGGAGGACATCCAGTCTTCCGTCAGGAAGAAGAGGAAGAATGTTCTCGCGGAATTGGGTTTCGAGATCAGGCGCGGCGACATCGAGGGCGGCCCATTTTCCACCGAGAAAAGTGAGTTCCTTGACTTTTTCTGGCGTCTTGGCAGGGTTGCGTGAAGTGGCGATGACAGTGTGGCCTTGGCCTGCCTTGAGAGCGGCGAGAGCGAGGTGTGGAAACAAACTGTGAGGCTTATTAGGAAAGAAAAGCAAAGTCTAAACAGACTGTTTAGAATGTAAATTAATGTTATTTTGTAAAGTATATATATATAAAGTTAAAAAGTGCGCTTTGTTTATAAGCTTTTAAAGCGCTATTTATAGTGCTAGTTTTAGTAGAGTTAAGGTTATAGGTGTATAGTTTCTATACACCCCTTAGCTATAAGTTAGCTGCAGGGAAATTACTCTTTACTTAATTTTCTTTTTTCTACCCTATATTTAACTTTTTATTACCAATTTTACCCGCACATTGCTTAAGTTTTTTTAAGCTTTTTAACAATAGCTAACAAGCCTAAGAATAGTCCTACGAACCTCTCTTAGCCTTTTAGCGACATTTAAATGCCCTTTACTTATTTGCACGCTTATTAAAAAAAGTTTACTAAAAGTATTTATAAGCGTTTTTCTTGCAAATACAATGAGATTTGCGCTTAGTTAAGCGCTAAACAAAATGCTTTTAATATTTTGTTTATTTTTTTTATTATTAGTAAATGTTTTTTTTTATTTGCAATAAAAAAGTTGCTAATATTAACGCACTTAAAGTTAACTTTTTGCTGCTTGTTTCTAGCAATAGAGACGGTTAGGATAACTTTATTAAAACTTTTGTTAACATCCTTAATAACATTAAAAATAGTTTTAAGTTTGCTATTAATAGTAGAAACGCTTAGAATAATAATTTCAGCGCTTTTTCTCCTAATAATAATAGTGTAAAAAACTTTTTTAAAACTAGTATTAATAGTGGTAGAAATAATAAGGGTAATAAAGGTAAGTTATTTTAATATAGGAAATATAATAAATAAAAATTAACGAGTTTTATATAGATGATTTTGAGAGCGATAAGGCTGCTAAGGGCGCTAAAGATATTATTTTTAGCAAGCTTTTTTTTTCTAAGACGGTTAAAAAATTTAAAACTACTACCTGCAATTATATTAATAAGCTTTTGGCTAATTTTTCTAAGCGCTTAGTATTTAATATAGCTTATATTACGCTTTGTATTAATTGTATCTAAAGCGCTTATAATAGAAAAGATAATGGAATTTATTTTAATAAGTCTAAGAAGGCTAATAATAAGCGCTATATTAAGCGCTGTAATTATTATAATAAGAATTTATATGCTTATACTTTTGTTTCTAAGGTTTTTTTGCTTATTGCCTACTTTGTTTAGTATAAGCGATTAGCCTTTTTAAATATTTATAGTTGTATTAAAGAGCAGCAATACTAGATATAAGAGGATAAGATTGCTGATGCAATTGAGAAGGCGCGTAGAAAATGCGTTTTTAAGCGCAATTATCTTTATATTAAGGCTTTTGCAACTTATATAAAAAAGGCTTGTATAGCTTAGAAGGTTTTAATAAAGCTATTTAAAGGCAATTATTATAATAATTTTAAGTATAAAATTAAGCGTAGCAATATAGCTTTTTAAAAAGATGCTTTTAAGCTAAAGTGCGCTTAAAAAGGTGTTTTTACAGCTTAGTTTAATGTAAATTTATAAAAGGAAAAGCGTATTAAGACTTTGGCTAAGCTTGGCAAAGCTTTAAATAAGGTTTTTCTTAAGCCTTAGACGCTTTAAATAATATGTTTTATGCTTAGATATTATAGTTATAAATGCTTAGATTAGCAGTCTTAGGCATTGAGGTATTTTAATAAATATTGGCAGAAAAAATAAGTAGTTTATTTAGCTAATTTTAAAAGTTTATAAAATTGTAACTATGCTGCGTTTAGCTTTTACAGCGTGCTGGGTAAGCAGTGTTTTAGCAGATAATTTATAATTCCAACTTTTTTTTTATATTTTATAGGTTTATTATTACTTTAAAATGCTTAAACAAAGCTTATGCTAAAGGTTTTATAAGCTTATTTGCAGGCATTTAATTTATTGCAAAATATGTAACTTTAAAGCTTTTTTTTTAATACTTTTACTTTAGTTATATTTCTTATATATTAATATGCTTGAGTTTTATTATAAGCTTTTAATTATTTAAAATAATAAGCTTTATAGTCTAAAGGTTGTTTAAATAGATATTTTAAAGCTACGCAAGGTTTAGTTATATATTTTTAAATAGTTTTTTTAGTATTATAGTTTTTTTTGCTATTAACTCAAAGATAAATATTTCTGCTTTAGTTGTTAAGGTTAAAATAGTTGCTTGCTTAAAGGCTTTTTAATTAATAGGTTTATTAAAAAAGAGCATAATATACCTTTGGGAGGATTTTTGATTTTTAAAATTGTTTGCAAATAAGGCGTTTTTTATAATAAGCAAAGCTTATGCTTTATTATTTTAAGCGCTATATTAAATAGCTAGAAACTTTATTTTAAATAAGTATTATATTATTTTATTAGCTGTTTTAAGGTATTTTAAACTAGGGTTTGTAAGGAAATGTAATAAATATACGTATACAAAAGCTATATCTAGGCGCATTATAATAGCAGTATATAAGATAAATTTGATTTTTTGTTGATATGCGTATATTTTCTCCTTTATAGCTTGGCTTTTATATTTTAAGAGCTTTTAAAAAGCTAAAAGAGTATATAAGAGAACCTTTAAGTTGTTTGAAAGGCTAAACTTAGATGTGATTTTATTAATATAAAAGTTGTATACTAGGCTAATTATATAGCTTAAATAGTTTTTTTAGATATGTATTTTAAAGAACTATTTAGCGTTTTTTAAGAAAGTAATCTTATATTTGCTAAATAGCCTTTTTTAGATATTTTGCGCTTTTTTTACCCTATTCTAAGGGTAGATTAAAAGTATATTATTTATATAAAAAAGGATAAAGATGCTTTGTTTTTTACTTATATATAAGCAAGGTTTTTTAAGCGAGGCTATAAGGCTTAGTTTAATTAGTATTGTTAATAAATTTTTATACTATAGCAAAAGAAAGTCTTTTAGTTTATATAAAGCGTGTTTTAGCTATCTATATATCTTAGGCTCTTTAAATCTAGCAGGAAGTTTTATAAAAATAAAAGTTTAGGTTTTATAATAGGCGTTTAGAAATATGGTTTTAATATTTATTAAGTTAATTTTAAAGTTGAAATAGGCTGTAATAGCTATGAGTGTACAAAAGGAACAAGCAGCAAGTATAGCTATATATATATTTTTTAAACTGGGTTTTTAAAGGTTTCCCTTAATATAAATCTACGCTTTATATAAGGTAATGTTATTATTCTTATTAAGCTTATACTTATATATTTATTTTAAAGGAAAAAGTATTATTATTAATCTTTTTCTTTTGAGAATATGCTAGATACTTAGTTTTAAGAGCGTTTGCATTTTTTTATATATAGCTTTAAGCTAATGCTCTTTATATTGGGACTTTTAAGCGTTATTCTAGCTTTTTAATTTTAGTGGAAAGTTTATATAGTATATTGGGTTATATTATTTTTAAAGATTTTTTTTAGGAGCTTTAGACTTTTTTTTTGTAAAGTGTAAGGCTTTCTTGCGTTTAGCAGATGCCTTGTTTACTGCTGCACTAAATACGTAATATATGGTTTAATAGCAATGATTAGCGCTTAAAATTAGCCTTTTAAGCTGATTAGGCAGAAAGGTAGTTAGAAAATTTAATTAGTATATTTTATTAACTTTTTTTATAAAAGTAGTCGCATATATATACTTTGCCTTTAGAGCTTATTTAATTTTCTTTGATTTTTATAGCAGTTAAGTTAGCTCGTTTAAAGCGCTTTGGCTTTAAGTAATAGGATAGCGCGTGTTTTACGCAGTGTAGATGTTTTTAACGGCTTTTTTAAGCTTTTTTTTAAATAAGCTGGTATTTTAAACGTTATGCTTTAGAGAGCCAGTGTTTTAAGCGTTACGTTCCAGAGTATTTGACAAAGTTGGAAGTCTTTGTCTTATGCGCTGTTGTTTTGGATTGCTTGGTGAAAGTGGTTTAAATATGCTATTTTAATTATTTATTTTTAAGTTTTAACTTAGTAAATTATCTGAATTTTTCCTCGGAGCTATATTTTAGTCATTTTAACTATTTTCAATATATGGCGGTAGGCTCGTTGCTATCGTAATGCAATTAAGGATTTTTTTCATTTTAATAATTTTAGGCAGAATAACCTCTAGGTTAGCCTTGGAAAAGCTATCTTAAGCTTTTTTCTCTCTTGGGGTATAAAATTAGGTTTTATTAAAGAAGACGTTATATATTATTATTATTTTTCTAAGCTTAGAAATCTATATACAGTAAATTTTTATAAAGATATAGCTAATTAAATAGCTTATATAAGCTTTAGACTAGGTCTTTATATTATATCTTACACTGCTTATTTTATGCTTTTTTTTAAGAATATAGGCACAGTAGCTATAAGCGTATACATTGCTTTAATCTAGGCATAGATTTTTATATAGCTTGTGTATTTGCGCTGGCTTATACTATTGGAAATATTAGCTAAACTATTTTAGTAAAACTTAATTTAGTAAATAGCCGTTTCTGCGTATTAATAAATACTTATTAAATAGCTAGATTTTAGCGCGTATAAATTCTAGCTATAGTTTTGCTGGCAATTTTAATTTTAGTTGCAAAGCTAAAGCCTTTTCAATAACATCTTTTCTTATTTGTTTAGCGCTTTTATTAGGC
The DNA here is from genome assembly GCA_026120015.1 of Dendrostoma leiphaemia. NCBI lineage: Eukaryota > Fungi > Ascomycota > Sordariomycetes > Diaporthales > Erythrogloeaceae > Dendrostoma > Dendrostoma leiphaemia. Next base: position 13,550 of record JALRMF010000092.1, read on the forward strand.
TTTTTAGTGCATAATAATGCAACTTTAACGTTAATCCCGCTTTTTGCATACTATTTTATATATATTATTATATGTTTTATTTTAATAACAGCAGCTTTGGCATTTTGGCGAATTTTATAGACTTGCAGTTTAAAATAGCAATTTATATATGCTTTGTAATTTTATAGCGCTAAGAAAACTAGTTTTTAACCCTTTTCTATAAGATTTATTATAACTAGTTTGCTGCTAAACTCGTTTTTATAAATAAGCGTATACTTTGCTTTATTATACACTTTATTATAAATAAAAAGGTTTTACAATATCTTTTAAAAAGATTTTAGGTTTGCTTGTTTAAAGGGTTTTTAATATATGTTCTAAGTGATTATAGCACTTATATAAGACTTGCATTCTATGCGTTTTGTTTTATTAATTTTAACGCCTTAAATTATTAAAACTAAGAGCTATAGCGCCTTTAATTTTAAGTGCTTTGATTAAAGGTGCTAAAGGTGCTTTAAATCGTTTTTTATGCGTATGTTTTATTGGTTAACGCTGTTAGAGTTGCTTATAATAAGCAGTGTAACAATTTTATTAAAAGAAAATTAAAGCTTTGAATAGGATGAAATAAGCTTGTATTTAAGGAAAATTAAATTAAACTTTTTAACTAACTTGGCAAGAATCATGTTTTCTTTTATTGTTTTATAGCGTATAATATAATTAAGACTATAGTATTATATTTTTGCATTAGTTAAATAAGCTTTAAAAACAATATTTAGATAGAAACCTTTAACTATTGTTACGTTTGATAGAATTAGGTTTAGCGTTCGCTTTTTATCTTTGCTATTTAAAGCTTTTTTAAAACGTTTTGTTTTATAGCTAATAATGAAAAGTGTTGATATGCTAGTATTAATTATATTATTGCTATAGAAGCGCTTAAAAAAGCTGGTTTTAAGCAGGTTAATAAAGTTAACTAAGTATATAGCATTATAGTTGTTAATAATAGTATTATTTTAAAGAGGGTGTTTGTAAATTAAAAATAAGGTTAAATAAATGCCTGCGCTTATATTAGGCACTTTTAAATTTAAAAGATTAGGGTTAATAATTATATAAATTAAATGGCATATTATTATATATATAAATAAGTTATTTAAAGCTTAAAATAAAAAAAAGAGTAAAAAGTTTAAGCTTTAATATTGTTAGATAGGTAGGATGCTTTAGATTGTTTGTTTAAGGAGTTTTTTTTTTTTGATTTAGTTAAGAGTAGCTATTTGAGCTTGATAAGGTTTTTTTTGAGAGTTTTGTATTAAGGGTTTTTATATAAGATGGTTTTAATTTAAGTAGTGGTTGCATTATTAAGTATTTTATTAGATTTGTTTTTAGCTTTTTGTTTTTTAGCATAGGCGTAGTAAAAGATATTATACTTAGTTAGGGGTTAACTATGCATTATTTTTTTATTTGGAAGGTAAGGGTAAAAGTGCTTTAAATTAGCGTTCTAGTTTTTTTAACGCTTATTTCCGCTTATTTTAGGCGCTAGTAAATGGGAAGATACTTTGGAAGGGTTGTTTCTTTTTAAGGTAGCAAAGATCCCTTAATTGCTATATTTATAATTTAATTTATTATAATAAAAAAAGGCTGAGAATATGTTTATAAGCTTATTAAAAGATTTGATTAGTTTTCTTAGAGCGTTTTTTTTAACTAGTTTCTAAAGCTGTTAATTGCTTTAACTAGGCGCGAGCCTCTTAGAGATTGCTTAAAGGAAATTTTGCGTCTTAAGAAAGCTTTTAATTTTGGGAATTTTATGCGCTTATGCCTAGATATAAATAGCTTTGAATTCCCTAATTTAAGTTAACGCTTTAATTTTCTTATTTTAAGCCTTTTAAAGATAATTATAGTATTAAAGGCATATAGTATTGCTGATTATAGCGTTGGTTAATTTAAGGTTTACTTTTAGGTTTTAAACAAATTGCTGTATTGATAGGTTTTTTTAAAGCTTTATTTTTATAATATATGCATTAATAAGGTTTTTTTAAACTATTTTATTAATCTACGTTTAGATTTTATTAAGGTTTGCTTTTTTAATCTTGCATTTTTATAAATAGTATATATATGCTATATTTAATTAATTGCTGGAAAAAGGTTTATAGTTGCTTGGATTTTATAATCCTTATATATTGCGTTTCTGCTTAAAAAGGCGCTTTTAACATTTTTTTTTTTTTGCGTTTTTTGTTTTATGCCTAAGTTTATGATTATTAGCTTAGTTGTTATAATAGTTTTTTTTATTTTAGTTGTAGAGTATTGCGTTTAATGCTTTTAAATCTATTAAATGCTAGACTTAGGCTATTTAGCAATGTGCTTTTAAATGTTAAAATTATTTTAAAAAAGTATATTAGTTTATGTATTTAATAGAGATATTGAGCTTATTATTGGCTATTTTGAGCATAGTTGTAAATAAGTGGAATAAGGCGTTTTTGCCCTTAAAAATTGAAAAATAAAGTGGGAAAAGGTTTGTTTTGGCTTTATACGTAGTTAGAAAAAGATTCTTAGGTTGCTTGCTAGGCTTATAACTATGGAAATAAACTATAAGGTTTATTAGAAAAGAAAAGCAAGGTTTAAATAGACTGTTTAGAATGTAAATTGATGTTATTCTATGAAGTGTATGTGTATAAAGTTAAAAGGTGCGCTTTGTTTATGAGCTTTTAGAGCGCCGTTTATAGTGCTGGTTTTGGCAGGGTTAGGGTCATAGGTGCATGGTTTCCACACGAGGGAGTAGCCCAGACCAGATGAGCACCCGGTGATGAGGTAGACTTTGGACATATTCTCAAGTTGATGAGGAGCTGGGTCAATAGGATATCTCCGAGTCTATGCTGGAGTGGTTACACGATCGATATTTCGGGTTTCAATACAACAAAAGATCTCAGGTGGACAATTAAGGGTTTGGATGCGGACGTTGGGGGACGAGACGTGTTGTAAGATACCAAGTTGGGTGTGAAACGCTCAAAATTGGTCCATTATCACAATGTCTGCACACATCACCTTTATACAATATTGGCATTGTCACTCAGAGTATAGACCGGAGCGATTGCCAGCCCGTTTCGTCGAGACGTGATTCTGTTGTCCGGTGTGTGTTTGATGAATCTTCTCACCACCGCCCGTATGCGGCTCAATTTTTCATCCGCGTCGGTGCCCGCTGCTGCCGATGCCGTGAGCTGCAATCGGCCCGGTTGCAATGACGGTCGTCCTAGCGGGCACTACTGCTATGGCCTGCACACAAAGGCAGACGAGACTCACTAACAGGTTACCCGGTATAGCTGGGCAACGGTTGTTAGGGCTGCCAATCTCGGAAGACGGGAACGGGTTTGCACCGTGGCCATACCATATGTACTGGTACGGGCTCTTTGACCGGCAGTACACATGGCCGTGCGGCAAGCCTCTTGGCCGTGACTCTCCTCCAATGCAGTGTCGACTAGGCACAATACCATACTTCCAGTTCTCCCCTTCAGATAATCGAACGTCGCTGGTGAGGGTTTTGTCCACGCCGCGCACATTATTGACCCATTTGTTCCAATCTATGCCCCGCGAGAGGCTGCACAAAGGAGGCTGCAGCAGTTGCATTGTATGCCCCAGAGATGATACTCTCATTCACAGGCTTTGCTCCATGCGGGAGTCAAGGATTGGATTTTGGAAACATTGAGGGCGCTGTCCTCGGTGTCTTGCTGGGGGAGAGGGGGGGGGGGGGAGAACGCATCCCGTCCCTTGCAATGCAGCTGTATGCAATAACAAAGGAATTGGCATTGCCTGTGGTACCCGAGTACCTAGGTAGTGTGAAAGGACAGCAAAGCATCAATGCGCGCTTGTAATATTTTTGAAAGAACTGAAGTTACACTTGCAGGCTCTAGACAAGGGGTTTGTCTTGATAACGGTAAATTGTCCAACAACCTTGTCCTCCCTCAGCTTGCCCTCTTGAGCTCAGCTGTTGTGCCTTTAGCAGGTTCTATTACAGGGATACCTTTGTGCCAGTCACAACATTCTCTCCATGGCCATAAAAATAGTAGCAAAGGTAACTGTACTCATGGACCATCAGGTCAATAGAGAGGCGAATGTGAGAAACAATGCCTTTGTCCAGACCAATACTATAACTGTGAGGCCTCGGCTGAGCGATATTATGCTCTCAGCTCTGGAGCTCAACCGTCAAGTCACTTGAGGCGAGTTCGTGGCTTCAGAGAGATATAGCATCATTCTCCTAATCTGAGTATTATATCTCGCTCGAAGCTTAGTACTTGCTCTCATGACAAGATGGCGTGTAAGAGCACGTGTGTCATCAGGGGCGCAGGAACGCTCCAATCCCCTCAGATCACCATCAACATGCCCACGCGTGTCTACCGCTCTGCCACCGAAGAGCGCAGGGAGGCCAACTACAGACAGGTGGAGGGCGTAGCGCGGGCGCACAAGCTCACACACGCCCAGATCACGCACTGGAACCACGACAAGCAGGTGGTCCACGACGAGAAGGGGTACCGGCGGCACCGGGTCGACCCCTCGACGGGCGCGCGCAAGTGCGTGGAGGTGCCCGCGGACGATCACATCACCTGCAGCTTCCGCAACGTCGACAGGCCCTTCGAGCTCTACGCGGCGCACGTGTACGTCGTCGCCGCCGGCAAGTGGGCGGTCCCGGTCGGCCTGATGCGGAAGGATGCGAGGAAGCACACCAAGCCCGACGACACCGAGTCGCCCCAGTTCTGGAAGGTAAGCCTGCGACGTCGCGTCCCCGGCGAGGATCGCGAACAGGACACCGAGGCCGGGTCCGGCGCGGGGCAGGACGGCCGTCAGGGCGAGGACGTTGAGATGGAAGACGCGGAAGCTACTGATTCCGACTCAACGGATACTCAGCCCGAAGCGTGGCCGGAGAACATCGATGTTTTTCATTATGATGATCCTCTGGAGTTACTGGAGCTCCCGATCGGTGTGCGTCTTTGGCTCCAGCGCCAGAAGCAGGCGAAGGAGGCCACAGAGCTCGACAACGATGAAGAATGACTACAAGCCTCAATACCCTTACGACAATCCACTAGACGATCCTGCATACCAGGCACCCAAGGAGTGGATGAAACCTGGGACATGTTTGCATCAGCCCTGGAGGTAAGTCACCCGTATTGAGTGTCATGTGCTAACCGGATTTTGTAGCATTTGCTACGTCCTTTCTCTCTTTCGCTCTCTTTTGTGGATTCTATTATTAAGTAAGTATTTCCTTTGTACTGATATGAAGCATGTCATCCTTTAAAAGTCCCTGGATTACAAGATCCTTGATGTCACTTGTGTGGGTAATAAGCACTAGGTACCTACCTAGGTAGGTAGATAGATATTGTGTGCTACTCATGTGCCCTGTTCTTTGATTTAGGTGTCCAAAAACGAAACTCATCGAAACCCTTAGAAGAGAGTGCACCCAAGTATCTCGCAGGGGTAGCACCATGAGATCGTGGACAAGCACGTTGCTAATCCCAAATCCTTTGCTGCCCTGATCCCTACATCTCCTCATCATCCTGTCTGCGGGTGTTGGGACGCGGCTGATGGTAAATGTGTACTGGACGGCGGAATTGCTCACCCGGTGGATCAGAGGGAGGCTGCAAGTGGCTTGAGAGAGTGCGGCGCGAGAGTCCCCTCAGGAAACATGGCCAGTGGCTGCTCAAAATTGCCCATGTTGTGACTACCATCACCATGATTTATTGCGGCGGCAGTGCGGCCCTGCCCGCAGAGGAGGTGCTGTGCTTGCTTCCAAACAAGAATAAAGAGAACACTAGGGGCGGGCAAGTAGAGGACGGCAGCAGAGCCACCAATGGCAAGGGCACCAATGCTGGTCTATATTCCGGAAACACACGTCTACGTTGACGTGGGTGGTGTGGTACATTGAAACGGTGACCGCGCTGCTTCTCGGTGAAGCAGGTACCCAAAAATGCGAAATTGTAGTAAAATGAAATGTAGTGATGCCGTCACCATTTGAATAGCAGAATCCTCCACAATCTCGAGATAATCCTGATACCCGAGTGTTGTGCAATCCAGGGGACCACACAAGGATCTAGAACGACAAACAGTGCTTCAGTAGTTGTCTCGTTCAAGCCGCAACAACACGTAGCCCCGGCCTTAGTGCAAGCATTTGAGTACAAGTTAAGCATAAGGTTCACTTAAGAGACATCATGTCTGGCATGAGCATGACCATTTGGCCTCCAACGTGGCATGGAGAAACCTATCAATATTGGTGGTCAATCGGTAAGCTTGCTGCTATCTCCGAACATCGAGTTTCAGACTTCGCCTCAAGTCCTTCCGTTCGCTCTCGAGATCTGTGGCTTCCTACAAGGCTCGTCCGCCATCGCGAGCAGACCTCTGACCCGAGGTACGTCTCCACGACGATTGCATGGCGCTCAGTCGACGCAGCACGTGGCCCTTGCCACGCTCGACCTTGCTCTCGACGGTCGTCCCTGTCGTCCTCCTCCCCTCGACTGAACGTGATTGCCGTTCCGAGAGACAAAAAACAGCTCTGGCGTTGGCGACAGAGATAAAGCCTTCATCGGAACTTTGGCGGCTAGCAACAACAGGATGCATGCTGGATTCCCAGAATTTGGAAGAATAAGGCATTGTTGTCGCACAGCCAACGCTCGGCCCAGTATGAGCCCCAGACGTACGACCAATGGGGTTTCCAAGCCTGATGCTGTGCTCGAACGATAGCCACCGGCAGATGTGGCGGGAAGTGGTTATTTCAGGCCACGAAGTCGCGAGCCCACCCCCCCCCCTGGGTGTACATCTCGCCCCATAGAGGACTAATACCGACTCCAGCTTCGCGGGACAATGCAGGAGTCTGCCGTCTTATTCCCGGGGTGTTTGGGTTGCAAATGACGAGGTGACATGTATAAGACTAGACGTCTTCGGCTGGTACGTTACAGAACGCGCAGAAGACCCGGAGCAAGTCCTGTTCTCCAGAATCAGCTGACATGGATCGGAGAGACCGAGGTCACGAGAGGCTCAAGTGATCAAGGCGGGTCGGGCACAAACCTCAAACCGGCAGGTCTGCATACATCCGAAATCAGGGTGTCTGTCTAAGCCAAGGGCCATGATTCGTCTCGAATGATGAGTTTTGACGGCGAACCTGGCCATAAGCCTGGGACTAGAGCCCTCGGGTACAGCACGCACCACCCTTATGGCCTTGCCCATGCTGACATTGCTGTGCAACCAAGGAGGGATCTCGGTCGTTTCACCAAGGCAATGCGAGCAGTGGCCACAATTCTGGCCCGTCGGATATTCTGCGTGGAGGCCTTCTGCTCTGTTCGATGATTGGTGGCCAGGTTAGCAAGCCGAGTTAAGACAGCGACTTTCAGGATAAACGTTGGGACTACCCATGAACGACAAAATATCCATCAGGTGGGTGATGCCAATTTAAAGAGCGAACTTAGGTACGGAACAGGAATAGGTGGCGGTGTCGCCTAGAAAGACACGAAAGCGTGATCGACTTACATGTTGGCCGTGATACAAGAATCTCCCGCCAGAGTGGCGATGACTTGATCACTTTTTGCAATCACTTCGCGGCATCTTTCGACAAACATATCATGCAAGTCTTCCGCGATCCGCATCATCTCATCGCCCCCAGGTACTTTCAGTAGACGATGTGCGACTTGCCCAGGAACCAGGCGCCGGCTAATTTGCAGTTTATCTTTGTCGAACATGCTCAACGCGGCCGCATATACTTGAGGCGCGGGCAGGCCTACCTCTGCCGAGATGTCAAAAATGCTGACAACAATGGAACCATCGACAGCGGGATAGGTATGGCGGATGAAGGCTGACTCGAGGTCTTCGTGCCCACGAGATCGAGATGGAGATGGCCTCGCTTGATTCCTTGGACGCCCAGGCGGTATTTCCAATGTCTCGAGGTATCCTTGATCTTGCAAGTATCTGAGCACGACGTCTTCAAGTTCAGTACCCGAGATATCGTGGCAGTTGACAAGCTCAATTCTTTGCAAGAGAAAAGAGCCATCAACAAACTGATTCTTCCTTCCGGCGTCGAAAATACTGACAAGCAGGCTGTGCAGCTCTCGAGTCGATAACACCCTTGCCCGCGATCCCTGGTTGTGTAAGGCAATATCCTGAGGGCAGAGAATAACGGTGTATTGGCCAGGTCCTCCATCCGTTCGCACGACCCTCATTTGCCGGTCCAACCGAAACAGGGTACGCGGATACTGATGCGAAATGACGTGGTCAATATCAGGTGCACGAATGGATGGTAGGTATTGTTTGTCAGTAACAATGACACGATGCTTGCAGACCATGGCTGCATCGGTGAGACACTGTATAGGACCGCTTGGGAGCCGTTTTTGTTCTTCAAGTGCGACCAGAGATACTGCGTCAATGCCATCACCTTTTAGCTTGTTGGCAATCTGAAGAGAGACCCTAGCATGTCCACAAACCACGACTGTGCGCCCCGGGGTAGCCTCCAAGGCTTCACAGAGAGCAGGATATTTATCGTGGTCTCTCTCCACAGCACGTGCCTGAAGCAGAATCCTTCGAGGTGGAACAGATGGTACGACCGAGACAGCGTTCCGAGACATTCGAAATTTTTCGCACGTTACGTCGACGGTCCCGGTTGATTTGTGCTCCATCATGCAAACGGTGCTTCGCCTCAACCCTGAAGGCAGGTCGAGGAGGGCAGCGAGGGGCCCGCGGCCTACAGTCGAAGTGATATGCTCCTTTTCAGCCACTGAGTATCCTGCAGCGTCCTCGATTACAATTGTGCGGATCGGTCTCTTCGAATTCTGCTCCCTCAAGATTGACATGAACAGAGGTGTAGCCAGCCGGCGTGGAGTGATGCCGAGAACCTGAACTCTGCCGCGTTCCAAGTCCCTGTACATGACATACCTGTTCAACCCGCCAACCCGTCTGAACCCTAAGGACTCAGCCGCGACACCAAGAGATTTTAACCAACTGATGACCCTGTGCAGGCGAGGTTCTGAACCGAATACAATCACAACGTCCAGACCCCGTGATGAGCTGGCGGGACCGACTAGTACCTCAACGTCAGCACCCAGTCACCGCTGAGTATAAAAATATGTATCAAGGTACGCCTCACGGAACGAGACACAGATTAACTACGAAAGTCGAGCTCGTCGGGCCGTGGAGTAGCCCAGGCCGAAGGAAATGCCGACAGGCCGATGAAGTTATCAGATTCACTTACTCGCAGCGTCAGCCAACGTGGGCGCCTGGATGAATAGTCAGTGGCAGGGCAGTCGAGCCGTTCAAGCCCACCCATCTGAGCTTACCAGGTAGCTGAGCGTCCTGCCAGTCCCACTGGGCCAGTTCATGAGCACATCCTCCCCGGCGAGAATGCGTGACGCCACCGGCACCTGCTCAGGTCGGAAATCGTCGAAGCCAAACACCTCCCTCAGGACCCGGCGGGCGTCATCCAAGGTCGCGCCTGTGTGAGCATTGTCGCTTGAGAGCCGCCTCTGGCAAGCAGGAGAACCTTGCGGAGTCTGTTGCGAGGGCGCGACGAGGCGCGATGTCTCGCGGTGCGTCCAGGCTGGTGCCGCGCGTGTGCCCGTGGAGACGGCGCGGGTCGACGTGCATCTTGCGCTGAGCAAAGGGTCCCTTGGAAGACGCAGCGCAGTACGGGCGCGCCGCATTGCTCTCGTGCACATTCAGCTATGTCGTTGTGGCCGGACGGCTTTGTTGGAGGAAGGTGCTGTGCGAGACCGAGGAAGTTTTGGTCTGCGCGGTGGTCTGAGATGAGGTCTGCTTTGGTGGGCCTGCTTATGTCATGTGGTGGCTTATATAATCACCCACACGCAGGTACGCGGGTACGTATGTACCGATGAGTCCAGGTCGTTCGACCCTGGGAATATTTCAATGTTGAACCTCAACCTCTCAAGGTCAGACTTCATGCCTCCTCCGGCCGCGGCCCAAGACAGCAAACAAGACGCAAGATTTCGAATGCGATTCGAAACGTTTGATTCGATTCTCTCCTCGCAGGGGCTCAGGGCATGTCGCAAAGACTCTGGTAAGCATGGCTGCGTGGACGGTCACGGGCAGCTAAGGTGCCCGCTTGCTTGAACTTGCTCCTGCTGCATTGACACACAAGCAATCAGCCACAACGTCCTGAGCCTTCTTCTTCCCAGTCCAGCGGGAGAATACTACCTAATTCCAGGTGAGGAATGGCCCTCGCCATGCAAAATGACGAGCGGTTTCATCTCCTGATCGTGTTGGCCATGGTAAGGCGCGTCTCTCGTTCCCAGGCTGTCCGACTCGTCTTGCGTGTCCAACAAGTATGGTCCGCAAGTGTTTCGACCGTGCTGCGAGTCTAGCAAATACCATCAGCAGTCAGGTATCTCCAACCGCTCGATCAGACAACCACATCAATCAACTCCGAGTTGCCGATTCAATCCCAGAAATAGCCCCCTCGCCGGGATGCATCCTCTCTTTAGTCCACCTGAGGCGTCGCCCCATCTTTCACGATTGAACGGCTTTATTCGAAGACGGGGGCCAACCATTGGCGGGTCAGGTACCGGGCATTACATGTAGTCCGCCGCCAGAGTGTCATGTACCCGCTGGTACCCCCATGTGGGAAGACGACGAGCACGATGGCCTGGCCCGCTGGCCGCATAAATACAAGATCTCCAAGAACTTCACTCTCCTCTACACCGACAGCTTCTCCACAGAGAAAGATCCGTGTTGCCTCCTCAACCTCGACGGCCCAGCAGCCCTCAATGACACAACCTTGGGCGGCGTCGAGGTCGGAGAACAGCCAAGGCCAACACTCAGCATATGCTCACACCGTTCATCACAACGACGGGACTTAGGCTGAGCGTTGTGCAATCGAGTATCCTTTTCCAGCCACTAACGAAGTCGGTTCATGGTAACACACTGCGTACAAGTCACCAGGCAGATTCCCGCGGCCCTCGTCAACGAGCGAGGACAAGATCCAACATGCCAGGTGACTTTACTCTGCGATTTCGGCAAGTTGCTAGACTTCTCAAGTGGCCGTTGTGGAAGAAATGGAGAGGGAGGGAGGGAGAGAGTTTTGGCGGGAGGTGGTCGGACTGCCCAGCGCCGGCGCCACACCTGACACACGGGTACGTGCGGGCCGCAAAAGCTCGGCTCAAGCGCCCTGGCGGAAGACATTCCGCGCACGTTTCCCCAGATCCGTGCCCGTGATCTCGGCCCGCTGCAGTGGGTCGCAGGCGGGGCCTCATCAGCAGATTGTCGACGGTGAGTCGGCCGTTGGGTGGAGCCCGGCCCGAGTCCAGCCCCGGAGGGTCTATCTCTGAACGTCCCAAAAACCCAGGCCCAGGACGATTCGCGACCTGGGAGCGCGTGCAGATTGACGCGTGTTGCGGTTCTGAGAGCAAACGCCGCCAAGAGACCAGGTTTTAGCCAGAAGGGCGCGAGATTCATCTCATCTCTCTCTCTGCGGCTTAACTTTCCTAGACTTTGCCCAGCTTGGAAGGTCACCGAAAGAAAGCGGTCGGGACATCGGTTCCATCTCGACCCTAACCCTTTTTTGATTATCTCCTCCCGGACGGACTGAAAAGCGCCGAGAATCTGTTAAGATCGTGGGATTGAAACTCGCCGCGGCCAATCGAGTGTAACACGATATCTTCTTTGCTGGTTTCGCTGACATGTTGCAGAGGGCCGAGCTCGGCGTTCAGGGGGGTGGTGTTGCGCCGGTCACGATGACATCGCATGAGTCTCGAGCCTGCAGGTGCATGTCATTACACACGTAGCGCCTTCGCTCGCGGCGGGATCCACTCGAAAAAAAAGTCTTTGCCGCTGATATCCGCCGTCAATGCCAACAATAAACACGCTCCAACATTCCCGAGACAACGCCAATCCATGAAACTAAGACACCCACACGCGCAGGACACACCAATTGCGCACCGACGGTCCATCCGCGACTCACCGAGACACTCAAGAGAGACTGACTCCCCAGGTGCCACACCTCAGCATGGGCTCCATTAGCCAAGGCTCACATTTCGACGCCGCAGAGGCCGTCGAGCCGGACGGCATCTTTGAAGTTCTGCGCCGGTACAATGGCGACGGCTGCCCTGACAAGATCAATGTCTGCGTGGGTGCCTACCGCGATGAGAACGGCCAGCCCTGGGTGCTGCCCGCGGTGCAGATGGCCGAGAAGCAGATCGCTGGTGCGGACCACGAATATCTCCCCATGATGGGTCACAGAGGCTTCCGGGATGCCGCGGTCGAGCTGCTCTTCCACGACTCACGGGCACTCTCGGAGCGGAGAGTGAGCACTCCACCAATTCCCTCTTGAAGTGTCGGGGGACAATAAGACTAATACCCTCCTCAGATATCAGGTGTCCAGTCTCTCTCAGGCACAGGCGCCCTTCTGCTCGCGGGCATGACCCTCCGCAAGGCCATTCCCTCCATTCAGCACATCTACATCACGTCGCCCACCTGGCCCAACCACGAGCTGCTCTTCGACACCATGGGCTTCACCGTGCACTGGGCGCCCTACTACAACACCCAGACCTGCGTCTACGACCACGACGCCTTCCTCGCCACCCTGCGCGCCGCCCCACCCAACTCGGCCGTCGTCCTGCACGCCTGCGCGCACAACCCGACGGGCTGCGACCCGACACGCGCGCAATGGACCGAGATCGGGGCGCTGGTCCGGGCCCGGTCCCTGTTCCCCATCTTCGACGCCGCCTACCTGGGCTTCAACTCGGGCTGCGTCGACGAGGACGCCTGGGCGGTGCGCCACTTCGTCGAGGACCTGCGCCTCGAAGCCGCCGTGTGCCTGTCCTTCGCCAAGTCCATGGGCCTGTACGGCGAGCGCGTCGGCGCCGTGCTCTTCGTCGCCGCGACCGTGGAGCTGGGCGCCACCCTGCAGAGCATCCTGGAGAACGCGCAGCGCGCCACCGTCAGCACGCCGCCCCTGTACGGGGCGCGCGTCGCCGAGGCCGTGCTGAACACGCCCGAGGTGCGGAAGCAGTGGGCCGGGGATATGGTCACGATGAGCGGGCGGATATTGAAGATGAGGGGCCGGTTGTTCCAGGAGCTGACGAGGCTGGGGACGCCGGGCAGCTGGGAGCATGTTGTGAAGCAGACGGGCATGTTTGGGTACTTGGGCATTGCGCCCGAGCAGGTTGTGCACCTCGAAAGTGAGTACTACTGTCATCTTCCTCCCGAATCAGGCGAGTTCTCGGAGAAAGAGTGCTAATGGGATTCTTGCAGAGGAGCACCATGTGTACATGGCCAACACGTCAAGGATATCAATCGCCGGTTTGAACGATGGTAACGTCGAGTACTTCGCCAAGGCGTTGGATGCCACCGTGCGCAAGTTCGCAGGAAAATAGATCCGTCATAATGTAATGCTACTGGACATCAAGGAGGTCACGAGACTCAAGAGACGGTTCATAATCATGATAGAGCGGAGGTCGTGTATAAACATTTTGAAGATGATAGAATGTAGATAGCAGTCCACAGCTGATAATATTGTACTTAGCATTTGGCTTAATGCTGACTTTGCCAGAGATGTCTTTCGCCCGAGGCAAGCAGTCAAATTGCAGCCCCCGGGCGGCCCCTGGGCTGTTGGAGACTGCGTCCTTCGGTTGCAAAGTGGAAGTCCAGGAACCTCAACCCCTATTGAAATTGTTGAGTGATCATTGTACTCATGGGACCAGCACCTTACAGTATTGATTGGGGTGCAAGGTACTGATCGAGAACTTAATTTCACGTCCACGAGTATCCTCGAAGTCACTCGTTCTCCGCGTGAGGTGCTGGCTTAAAAGTTTAGGTATGCACAGAAAGACCGACTACCAAACATTGCTCACTTTCCATCGATACATACTTATGTAAACTCGCTACAATTCATTCCAGGTAAGCGGTTATCAAGCACAGGTGCACAGACTGTGGAGGCTAGCCCAGGGGTCACTCCGGCCGACTCCTATATATCTACCGATGTAATTAGGTATTTAGTAGTTTGCATTGCACACATGCATGATCCATGCCGCCAAGTACTTGAGTACTTAGGTATTGTTATGCGATGAAAAAATGATTGACGGAGACCTGGGGCAAACTACCTTGGTACACAAGAAAGCGGACAGGTGCTCGAGTCTCGCACACCTCTCAAGAACGCACGGATGGGACTTATACCAGAACGATTGGAGCGCTCCGTGGAACGCTCTAACCATACCTAGGCAGTCTTGTAGAGCGCCATGCCACTTCCACTTGAACATGGATTCCTAGATGGCTAGTCAATTTCTGTTTCCATACATTACTACCGAGTTTTGATCCAGACGGAAGTAGATGCCTCAGAACTTGTATCTACGTACCTAGGCATCTACACATACCCGAGGTACCTAGTAATTAGGTGGCGCCTAGGTGCGGAGTAATTTTCAGCTGGGACCTCGGGGGACCTTTGAACTCGTCGACAGGTCAACGTGAGCGATTTGCAAGGTTAAGTCATGTCTTGGCAGGAGAGCGCGTATCCATTGTTCCCGCCCAGGTCCTTTCTTCCAAGGCAGTTAGATGAAAAAAGACACGCATACCCCCCGGTCTCAACCAATTCGACACCGAGGCAGCGAGGGCCGCGATGCGACGCTGCTCCCACTAAACGACGTGATCACACACCAGCCGCGATCCAGACCGTTGCGTGCCCGACAGCGAAAGCAGGGGCTCCGCCATGGTGCCTGCCATGCAGTCAAAAAAAGGTTCGAATCGAGAGATGATCGCGAATATCTGATCGATAGCAGGCCGCTACCCGGGTCTGAGCGCTCGGTGGTGCTGCATGCGCGGCGGATGTCAAGCTGGTGGTATCCGGGCAGATCGCACGTAGCATCGCCTATCTGCAAGCACGGCCAGAGCGCAATGTCACTTATCGTTGGGGCGGGAGAGGGGCAAGTGGTGGAAGCTGACGCCCTCCCACTTGTAAATGCGAGTACATGTATGCTAACCGAAAAGCTCAGATATAGCTAGCGGAGTTGCTAGTGTAGATATGTACTGACGTGTATGGGTGCGACCCGCGCCAGCTTCCGGCACTTGAGGGGGCACCTCCCCGGCTGGTCGCTTCTGGGGCTGTGGGGCAATGAACAATCGACGACGTGGTTGTGCCCTCGGGGAGCCAGGGAGCCAGGGAGCCTTGCCCCCCTCCGGTCCCTTGTCCCGCACGATCATCAGGGGAGATCCCGCTTGGCGCAGTGCCATTGGCAAGTCGCACGAGACCAAGAAGGGTCTCTCTATTTACTCACTCTCCATCACAACAGGCCAAACGCATCCACTTCTTATGCATTATACTGTGGTAAGCTTGCCTGGCGGCGACCGGCACATGTTCCGGCCAGTCGATGCAACCCTTGGGGGGTATAGGGAGCAACAATTCATTATATCATCCTTCCGCAACTAATTCATGTGAATGTTCAAAGAAGGTCCCGCCCGTGCCGCCCCTCGATTCATTTCTTGGCAGGCTAAGACATTCATGGAAGAGGGTTTAAAGGACAATGAATAGTGGTTCGCGAACGGAATCCCTGGACATAATCGAGGAGGGGCCGAGGCCCGGTCCCTGCCCCGGGTCTCTGAACGCAACGCGATAGACCAGACCAGAGGGACCAGATAGAGACGAACCGGGGGAGCTACAGGACCAAAGCATCGCCGCGAGAGAGCCAACCTCTCCGTTTCTGGCTTAGGTGTTCGTCACCCCTTTTGATGACTACCTAGAGACTGTTTATCACGGGCACTTGCAGCTCTTTTTTCTCTTCTCCTCCCACTTGTTGGTTTCCCCACCTTCGTCACTCACACTAAACTTGCAAAATAGAACGCAGCCATGCCTTTCACGGAGATCAACGGCAAGAAGATCTTCTACAGCTGGAAGCCCGCCAACAAAGCGGGATTGACGCTCTACTTCATCCACGGGCTGGGCGGGGCGCACAGCTTCTGGTCGCCGGTGATCCCAGATCTCGTCGAGGCCGGCTTCTCGTGCCTGGCCATTGACGTTCCGGGTAGGCTGCGGCCATGTGCAGGTCATCTTGCTGTGCGAGAGAGAGAGCAGCAGCGCTGACGAGAACTGCCCTTCCGTAGGCTTTGGTCAGTCACCATATCATGGCAAGCCGCACATGCTCTCGGAGATCGCGGACGACGCGATCGCCCTCCTCGAGGGCCTAGGGAAGTCGCTGGACCGCACCATCATCGTCGGGGCGTCCATGGCCGGCATCGTCTGCTGCGAGATCGCAGTCAAGCACCAGATCGCCGGCGTCGTGTCCGTGGGCCCCATCTGCCCTGGACCCGAGACGAAAGAGGCGTTTGAGCACAGAGTGGCGGTCATCGAAGAGGGTCAGTTCTTGAAGAAGAAGAAACCCCCCATGAAACCAAACCAACTCCCTGACTGATCCAAAAATGCGCTGACATGAAGTGATGCTTAGATGGGCTCGAGGGGATCGTCAACAGCGTCGATATACCGACGCGGGCGACGGGGTCCAAGGCCACCAGGACCGCCGAGGCGTTTGTCCGCTCGCTGATCCAGTCGTCCAACGCCGACGCCTACAAGACGCTCGCGCAGGCCATCGCGGACGCGCCCGTCCCCGAGTACAAGAGGATCACCTGCCCCCTCCTGTGTGTGGCCGGATCGGAGGACCAGGTCGCCCGGCTCGAGGATCTGGCGTTGATCGGAGACAGGCATGTTGTCACTTTGCTTTCCCCTTGCGCGCCGGAATATTTTCCGTTTTCAGCAATATCTCCCTGACAGCTGCATATGCCAAAGTTTATCGTTGCATGCAACGGTCTTGCTAACGTTGAAACCCTGCGTTACAGGTGGGGAGCACCCTCGAAGACGGAGCTCGAGGTCCTCTTCGGCGTAGGTCACTGGCACTGCATAGAAGATGCAGAAGGGATGGAAGGTTGCCTCAGGCGGTTCGCAAAAAAGGTAGAGCGCAAACTGCCCGCCTATTAGAAGGGGCACTTTTAATGTGCCCTCTTCCTCCTAGAATTACACATGTCTTTGTTTTTTTGTCTTTTTAGGGTTTATTCTCCAGTTTTAAGTTTCCTGACATGAGACGGGATGACCATATTAACGTGTGCTATAGGTCACGGCCATAGTAGGCACCAACGGACAGTCGTGAAGACTGAGAGGCAGCCGTCATGCACAATTGTACGATGGAGCGAGACCCCACATACGGTGAACAGCGCGGGGTCCACAGCACACGCGCAAACATCTACGAAATCCGAACGACTACAACGCCGGGCACATTTACAACAAGCTGGGACTAGAAGGAAGGGCAAAGAATTTTGGTTATGTCGGCGGATTGGGACAGTCTTGGGACCAAGGTGTAATATGGTCAGGGAATATTGGGGGCATGAACTGCTATGGGAAAGGGGACAGCTTGGTTACCACGGAGGGTGTGAAAAAGGTATCGTGCCCTGCGCTGCTTGCATACATCGCGGTCAAGGCGGCCGGTGAGTCTGGGCAGGATGAGACAATATAATTATCCTGTTGCGGTAGACGTTCGTTTGTCCCTGAGCAAAAGATGCAAAAGAGACATCGGTTCCTTTGATGAATGTGAAGGTGGGCGGCGTCCTTTTTATGTTCCTCATTCTGTCAGGGATGTTTGCATGGACCCTTTGTGAGGATTCGCAGAATCGTACGATGCGGAGATAACAATAGAACTTAGCCGAGCCTTGGATGTCAAAGTGCGGGAGAGTTACGGAGGTACATCCCCTAGGCTGGATTAGGGTTCGACAATTCTCGAGCAGCCGACCAACCACTATCGAGATTCATCGACAATTCCTCTGGGTTTCATCCTGATTCATGCAACGGGACACAACCCACGTGCTGTGGATGTCCAGTCGACTTGATGGGCTAAAAGCTTGCTGCTCATCACACCACAAGGCGACTCATGAATTACGTATCCATGTATTATTGAAGTGTTTCTATTGCCTTTGTTTGTTTGCCAACATGACAGATCAACTCCCTTGGGGTCTTCGCGAGTCATGACGCTTGATGGTGTGGTAGGGCCGCCCCCTGCCTATAGCTGACATGGCTGCAGTAATTGCTTATATGTACTCATGACCATGTCCTGGAGTAGGTAGCTGGTCACCTTGATTGGGGGGGGGGGTCTAGCACTACTGCGGCCTCGACGTGGAATTCTTCCTAAACGCTCGCCGCACATGTCCAAGTCTACCCATGGCGCAAAGTGTCTCCATCCTCCTGACACTGAGGAATGATGTTCCGATGAGAACAGCTGCTACGTAAACGAGACACAGGTAAGTATGTAGAAATGGTCTGGCGAGGACCCTCGCACAGAGGTTCTCGCATCGAGCGAGGTCAGAAAGCGGGACAATATGCCTGTCTCGTACACGAGGGTTGAATACACTCAAGCTGGTAAGGAGCAAAGGCCTGATTGCATTCCAAGCGACTGCCAAATAGCTTAAAATGAATGTCTTTGACAGGCGTGACGTTTCATTGGCATCACTCGGGACGGGACGGGCGTTCAAACAAATGTGCAGCAACGATTATTCCAGCCTACTGAGTGCATGTTGCTTGCTCAACATCGAATAAAAACAGAGCGGTTGTATCATTCGCTCACGAGGATGAGGACTGCCATTCAAGTTTCGTGCATCTGTGTGAGCCACCTGGGGAGCTTATGAGTCGGGGTAACATTGAATCAGCCAGCTTTGGACCAATATGCCCTATGTTGTAGGTACTCAAACGGGTCAGATCAAATATAGCAACTGAGAAGGATATGAAATTATCTCAAGTGCTCTTCTGCCTGGTTGATATTCGCAGCATCTAGGCGGCAGATGAAACACTTAAGTGAACAAGCAGCGGCGACTCACGTCGTTTTTTTGTTTTTTGTTTTTTGTTTTTTTTACAATACCTGTACGGATGTGCCAAGCCACGCACGCCGACACCGCTCCGGTTCGACCTTGACCGGCCCGGGGCGACATACCTCGGCACACCGTAACTATGCACGTACCTACTTATGTACACATGCAAGTACCAGCAAGTGCCAAAGGCCAGGAGATTATTGAAGCATAAACAATTACATCAAGAACCCAGATCAGGTTGCACGCTTCGACACTATGGATATTATAAATGCCCAACTCGACCCAACACAAGTCCCTATAACCTGCATCGAGACGCATACTACCGGTGAGCCCACTCGCATCATCACCAAGGGATACCCCCAACTCACCCCGAACACGACCCTCCTCGAACAACGTGCCGAGGCCAAAGAACGACATGACCACATCCGCCGGCGCCTCATGCTGGAGCCCCGCGGCCATGCGGACATGTACGGCGCCATCCTGCGCCCGGACACGGAGCTGACGCGCTCCGGGCAAGCGCACGTCGGCGTGCTCTTCACCCACAACGAGGGGTACAGCACCATGTGCGGCCACGCCACCATCGCGCTGGGCCGGGTGCTGCTCGACACGCACGACACGGAGGTGTTCCCCCGGCGGGACGAGCTCGAGGTCGACGCGGACACGGGCACCGCCGCGCTCCACCTGCACGTGCCGTGCGGCCTGGTCAGAGTCACGGTGCCCGTGACGGCGGACGGGCAGCGGGCGGACCCCACGAGGCCCGTCTCGTTCATCTCGGTCCCTTCGTTCGCCACGGGCCGGGACGTCGCGGTCGCGATCCCCCCCGCGCTCCGCTGGCCGGAGCTCGGCGCCCGCGGCGCCGTGAGCGTGTCCTTTGCGTACGGCGGGGCGTTCACGTGCCTCGTCGCCGCCGGGGAGCTCGGGTTCCCCGGGCTGCGGCAGCCTGTCGACATGGACGCCCTCGACCGGGCCAGCAGGGCCCTCAAGAGCGCCATCGTCGGAAACCCGTCCTACCAGCGGTACTTCCGCCACCCGGACCACGCTGACCTGGGATTTCTGTACACGATCATGGTGGTCGACAAGACCCTCGGGCGGGCAGCACCAGGCTCAAAAGGTGCGGAGACGGGGCTGTGTTTCTTTGCTGACCAGCAGGTAGACCGATCGCCCACGGGTAGCATCGTCGGGGCGAGGGTAGCGTATGCCCATGCCATGGGCGAGCTGAAGATGGGCGAGTCCTGGACTTACCACTCCCTTGTTTCCAACTCGACGGCAGGCGGCAGGGGCGGCTTTGTAGGTACGGTTGCGGAGGTGATGCCTGGTACAAACGAGGATGGTGCGTTCTTAGGGCCGCTCGTGAGGGTAAAGGTAGAGGGCTATGCATTCTATACTGGATATCATGTGTTCATTGCTGAGAGGGAAGATCCCTTGGGCGATGGGGGCTTTTTGTTCGACAGACTAGGACAATGAAAGCAGAAACAAGATATCATGAAGTGCTGCTTGGGTAAGATGCCTGTGTCTGTGGGCGGGCTTTTTCCCCACTCGCTCAAAAAATTGCACAGAATTGAAGCGGTACCTAGGTATTCCAGGCGGGCAGACCGCGAGTGCCGAAGCTGGGGCCAGGAAGAGACATTGCAGAGCGTGTTGTTGCAATCTTGGACTTTGCTGATCAGAGGCCTCGGTCAACACGGTCCTTTCATTGCTGTCCAGGGTGTTTTCGAGGCCTCCATGAGCACGTCAAGCCTCTCGGTTTCTCTGCTGCAGGACGCTTTCCTGCCCTTCGGAATTGGGCCCAGATGTGCCTAGCTCAGTATTCGTGCTGGCATACATACTTATGTAGTGCCTAGGCTACGACCACCACCGAATACAATTAAATATTCGTCGTCACTTGCAGTGCTCTCGATATTGCACGATGCATGAACGATGATTAGAACACTGGGTGATTCTGCCCAGCTCTGGACAGCAGCTCAAGTTCGAAGCCCCATGGTTGGAATTGGCGGTGTCCACTTCGCGGTTTCATGCCCCTGCCAGACCTCCACCTATGGCGCCAACATTACAACCCTTGGGAAGCGTCGGGGCAATTTCCTGGTTCTGGCTGTCAGGGTCGCATCGCAGATAGACATTCAAGGGGATCGGTCTGAAATGACAGACTCAGGGAAAAATGGAAAGTTGTATTAAGACGCACTGCACGAAAATGAATGGTGGCTTACAACAGTCCCCGGGGACGTGAATAGTGGCTGCCAGTTCGTCTTCGGATAATTTTTGTTTGCCAAACACGGAGCTATTCCTGTGCTCCGTAAGTTTGACTTTCATGGCCTCCATGGTGGGACCCGGGGACGAGCACAGGGTTCAAACGCGGCCTCTACTATAGTAAAGGAGCAAGGATGTCATTCGCGATAGCGAGGATAGCGGGCGGTGGATCGATTGGCGTTGAGACCCCTGAGGAATTGGGACCGGCGGGTGGGAAACCGCCGCACGAGAGCCTCTCGCTGGAAGACTTTTCTGGTCTGTTCTCGCCAATCAGAATATCGTCAGCAACATCCAAGGACTTGGCGAGCTTCTTTGATGAGGTAGGCCTGGCAGGCTGGTGCTAAGTGTCCTCGGCGTCAAGCTTCTCGACCAGGAGCCGAGTTGCGTGCTGATTATGTGGGACTACCTAGGCAAGGCCACACTGGCAGAGAAAAAACAGGATCGCAGACTTTTGGTAAAGGAACTGCACAGGACGAGCGAGGTATCAACAATATTCGAAGACGACACCACACATGTCACAGCTCACCTACAAAGTACATGGTTCTTCAGAACGTCCTCTCCAACGAAGTCGCAGGAGAGCATTTCTCGATCCTCGCGGTCTACCCAAGTATCCGGTTTCTGGCAGCATGGAACCCCTGAGCCGCGTCCCGCAGTCCCTGTCAAAGGCTGTGGGGACCCCCGTTGACACTTGGCCAATCCTTGAATGTAGTCGCAGCGGTATTAACATGGAGCCACAGGGCGACGCCCGCGTTTCTTCGTTGGGCTCGTTTCCATCCAATGTTCAGGCGTGGATCTCAAGTCACGCGAGATTTGAGTGGTGGTCGGCTCCAGCCAGGGGGCGCCCGGCAGCCGTGTAAAAGCCAAAGAGTAACCAATGCCCTGGGCGTAGAGAATGTCCTCTGGTTCTCTGTCGCGTTTTCATATCTTTTTGCTGGTGATATTGTGAGCGGTTCTACTGCTCTGTTCTAGGACGTATCAGTCGTCGCCGACATTCTTTTATTCTTAATCCAACTTTTTTGTCTTTCTTTAATTCTTTGCCTTCGTTTTCTACGAAGCCATTGGGATGGCTCCGTCCTCTGTGAAGAAGCTCGGCGCGGCAGTCGCCTACGCCGCTGCTGTGAAGGCCGCCACGGAATCCTATCAAATATCAGAGGAATACACGGCAGACAATTTCTTCGACAATTTTGACTTCTTTGTCAGCACATATACGGGCGACGACTCATGGGACCCAACACATGGATATGTTCGATACCGCAGCCAGGCCGACGCCGAAAGCATGGGCCTCATTTCGACGTCGAACGGTCAGGTTTATATTGGGCCCGACAGCAACAGCACATACGATCCGGATGGAAACGGCCGCGATAGCGTGAGGATAACGAGCAAGTCGTCATTCAACCAGGGTCTCCTGATCGCCAAGTTCGCACACATGCCCGAGCAAGCATGCGGTGCCTGGCCGGCCTTCTGGTCGTTCGGAAGCCCATGGCTAACAGAAGGCGAAATCGACTTCTACGAGGGCTGGGATCTGCAGGGCTACAACCGAATGGCCATGCACACGAACGAGAGTCTCGCCGGGTTATGCTCTCTGACGTCCACGGATATTGTAGGCAGCATCATGACCGACGACTGCAACAACAAAGAGGACATGACCGGATGCGGTGTCCAAGATCCTTCCACGGTCTGGGCCTCCTCTACCGGCGCGACCTTTGCGATGGAGTGGACGGACTCTGCCATCAAGATTTACAGCTGGGTCACCGGTGACGTCCCTTCCGACATCACGGCTGGCACGCCGGATCCAAGCTCCAGTGCCTGGGGCCTTCCGACGCTCTTTGTCGAGCAAGACAACTGCGATCTGAGCAAGTCGTTCGCCGACCTGCACCTCGTCTTCAACATCGACTTCTGCGGTGATACTGCCGGCGACGATGCCAACTGGAACCTCAACTGCGCCGCATACGCGGACTCTTGCGCATCCTATGTCGCAGACAACCCGTCCGCCTTCACCAACACGTACTTCGAGGTTGAGGCGATCCAGTTCTACGAGCTGGGCGCTGCTGCACCCTCGACAACCAGTGCTGCTTCCACCGCTGTCATCTCTGCTAGTGTGAGCATCGGCGGCATCATTCCCGACGCCACTGCCACCGCCTCCACGAGCTCAAGCGGAGGACTCCTCGGCGGAGCAGCGTCTGTCCTCGACACGATCCTTGGGGCCACTGCAACAACCAGTGAAGCGGCCGCTCCCGATGCCACTGCCGCCACCACGAGCTCAAGCGGAGGCCTCCTCGGCGGAGCAGCGTCTGTCATCGATACGACTCTTGGGGCCACCGCAACAACCAGTAAAGCGGCTGCCCTCGCATCCACATATTCTCATTCCACCGGCTATGTCTACGCCACGTCAGTCTCGACTGATGAGGCCGGTGCGGAGACCACCATCGTCCAGACCGTTGATACCACAATCTGCCCTATTACAGAGTCCGAGACGTCGACGAGCGCTGCTGTAGTGGCCAGCGAGACCAGCGCTGCCACTACGACATCCGGTGAAACGCCCCTTATCACCCCCACATATCCTCATACTACCAGCTACATCCATTCAACATCAGTTTCGACCGATGAGGTCGGTGCGGAGACCACCGTCGTTCTGACTGTCGGCACTACGCTCTGCCCCATCACGGCGTCTGAGGCATCGGCGTCTAGGGCATCGGCGAGCACTGCTGCAGTGGCCAGCGAAACTAGGACTGCTATCACGACATCCAGTGAAACGCCCGTTCCCACGCCTACGTACCCTCATACTACCAGCTATATTCACTCAACATCAGTTTCGACCGACGATGCTGGCTCAGAGACCACCGTCGTCCTGACAGTCGGCACTACACTCTGCCCCATCACGGCGTCTGAGGCATCGGCGTCTAAGGCATCGGCGAGCACTGCCACTACGACATCCAGTGAAGTGACTACTCCTACGTATTCTCATTCTACCAGCTACATTCATTCGACGTCTGTTTCGACCGACGAAGTTGGCTCCGAGACCACTGTTGTTATGACTGTCGGCACCACACTCTGTCCCATCACAGCGTCTGAGGCATCCGCAAGCTCCGCAGCAGTGGCCAGCGGGACGAGCACTGGCATCGGGGCGCAGACTACTCCGGCTTCTGCGGGAGCATCCAGCCAGGGTCACAGCACATTCTATTCGACGGTCACTTCGACCTCGACCGCGGTCAAGACGCAGCACACCACCAGCACGGTCTACACCACATTCGCGTCGACGGTTACCGGTGGAACCACGAGCATTGTTTCTGCAGTCTCCTCTACGGTCAAGCCCGTGCCGTCTTCGGCGAGCGGCAGCGGCTCGAGCGGCATTCCTATTCCAGCTTCGGGCACCGGAGGCAGCACCTCTTGCGCCACGCTGGTCTCGACTTTGACCCACTCTTCGGTCGTCACTCGCAGCACGGCAAAGGCGACCCAGACCAGCCCGTCCAGGGCGGCTAGCACGTCGAGGGCGGGGAGCAGCACCCGGGCCAGCACTGCGAGAATCTCCTCCACCGACACGGGCGGCTCCCTCGAGACCGCGACTTCGGAGCCGGGCAGCGTGTCCCTCCCGTCTTCGACCGCGGCTTCGACCGGCGTCACCAGCTCCCAGGGCACGGCGACCTCGACGAGCGCTTCGTCGCCCGCGTCGGAGACCAACAAGTGCGACAAGATGGACTGCATCGTCGTGAGCAGCTCGGGCAGCAAGGCGAACACCCTCGGCGCCAGCGGATTTGCGCTGGTCGTATTTGCTGGTGCCATGTTCATGATGTGAGGGTGGTCAGACTTTGGGTAGTTGATCATTCATTGCCTATGTCTGAGACGCGTCGTTGACACTAGATATCCCAGTTCTGACAGATGGACTAAGCGATTGATACCATATACCATTCCTAGAAATTTCTTTGTACATATTATCACATCTAATACCGCCCATGGTCTTAGAAATATATATAAGATCACCATGTCGGGTTGACATCACTGCCAACGGAAACCCGCCGGCTTCTATACAATGCACAGTAGGTCTCATGTCATCGAAACTGTACCGTGGATGAAGATACCTAGGTAGCCTGAAGGTCGTGACATCTGGACCGGGCTTCCCGAAGTTACACAGACCTTCGTGCCTCCCAGATCAGTCAGGGTGACCAATTGCGTGCAGCATTGCTATCAAGTTCATGTCTGATGTCTGTAACATCGAGCAGCAGAAAAGAAGCCCAGTGATGTCACCGCAAACATGTTCATTCTCGGAATTGGCGAACATGTTCTGCATGCACCGTTGTAAGCAGGTTTTGATGGCACATCTTTAGCAGAATTCGGCACTTGGCTGCATGAACCCAAAGGCGTGGCGGCTGGCCGCGATTCGCCTCTCAGTCCGGCCCTGATCTGCGCGACGCTATGGAAATAGTGTCTCTGAAATTTTTCATGTTCACGTCATTATTTGGGTGCCATTCAACAACACTTTCGATATCATTCAGCTCAACGTTTTCGTTATAATGTGTCCAGTTGACCAATAGAACCATCTACAAATTTCTCTCTGGTTGCCTAGGTATGTGATGACAGCTATACGTACTTGAGGCAAAATTCTGTGAAGTTGTGTCTACCTGAGCATCAGCTTTCCTAAGCAGCTTTCCATCTCGCAACCACTCCCCTCTACCTAAATATCTTCTGCTTTCACCCGTGGTAGAACCGTGACAGGTTCGAATCAGTGAAAACACGAACTCCTCTGCACTCCGCATTCATTATGTCTGGCCTCTGGGATAGGATCTTCGGGCTGTGTGATGTCTTTCTCGAGAAGCTCGGGGGAGCGTACTACAAAATTGCCCCTTGGGACAGCCTCGGGCCCAAAACACACGATCGAAAGCAATCCCCTCCAATCCAAGAACACCACGATCATCACCACCACCACCACAGAAGGCAGTAAAGAGCAATGAGATCGACTGTCCAGTCTCCATATGCCTAGGCAAATGCCCTGTCAGCTGCAACGTCGACCTCTTGCTCATATAATAGATAGACCCTGGGCACCCATCGGTGGATCTCCGAGGCCGGTCCGCTCTCAGCCCGGAGTAAAGTCCTTCGGCCGGGCCCGTTCCATCCGACTTTTATCGTTATCAGGCTCCGGCATGCTCATCGATTCAACAACACCGAACCATCTCCAACGTCACCGGTGTCACGGCTCTCAATCAGCTCTCCTTCTCTGACGTGTACCCAAGCACAAGCAAGACGCGGCATGTCTTCCACAGCCGCAGGGCTTCCGTCCGTCACCGGATCTTCAAGCCGGCCTATCTCCATCCTCCTGATCAACCCCAACTCCACGGCGTCCATGACCGAGGCCTGCCTGCGGAGCGTAGCCGACACACTCCCGCCACACGTCACAGTCTACGGCTTCACGGCCCCGCCGACCGCGCCGACCGCCATCGAGGGCAAGGCAGACGCCGTGCTCTCCGCGGCGGACTGTTTCCGGGCGCTGCATCCCGTCGTCACGGACGCGTCTCAGCCACGCTTTGACGCGTTTCTGGTAGCATGTTTCTCCGCGCACCCGCTCATCCCCATGCTGCGCGAGGAGCTTGCTCAGCCGACCATCGGTATCATGGAGGCTGCTCTCTACGCGAGCCGCACGTGCGGTGAGCGGCTGAGCGTGATCACGACGGGCCAGCGGAGCCGTTTCTTGCACGAGGACTCCATCAACACGACGTATGGCCTGGGGCACTTCTCGGTCGGGTGTGAGGCTTCGGATGTGAGCGTACTCGAGCTGGAGACAAGGCCAAAGGAAGAGGTCTACGCGGGTCTGGTGGGTGCCGCCAAGAGGCTGGTGGAGAGGGGCGCCGATAGCATATGTCTGGGCTGTGCGGGAATGACGGAAATGCAACGGGTGTGTCAGCAGGCGGTGGGCATGGACCAGAGAGAAGTCATGATCGTCGATGGCGTCGCTGTGGGTATACAGTTCTTGATAGGCCTGGTCAGAGAGAACTTGGGCACCGCGAAACGAGGCTGTTATCGCAGCGCTGGTCTCGGCAGGGCGAACAGGTCTCAGGATTGGATTTAGCCTGAGGAGGCATATCAGAGGTTTCATTGGTATCATCAAGGCTCCTTCTTCACCCACGAAACAATTTGAAGCTGTAGCAGTGCAACGATCGTTTTACACCACCATCCAAAATTATACGACTGTAGCATCGAAGAAGAACTCGTTGTTCGAGTGGTCGGGATGCTGTTTGATGAAACTGGTCGTCAAAGTCACTGGGTGGCTCACTGCAGATGTACAGACAGTACATTGACTTGCCAAGTTACCGACAAGCAAGCAGCACGTTTGGGATGCTTTTCGGAGAAGATGCCCCCCACTTTGGTGTAGTCATGCCCGTACGGATTACTCCCAAAACGGAGCCTAGTAGAAAGCCCGGTCCATGCGGATCCGAACCTGACATCTCGGCACCTATAATAGCGGGGAGCGACTGGGAGCTCTAGCTTGAACCCCGAATGATCTTCAAGGGCAGCTAGAGCTACCGCAAATGGCGGAAGACGGCACAAGACACATCCAAGTGTTTTCTCCTGGGATTTCGACACCAAGGTAAAAACCCTACCAGTGCCAACTAAAAGCAGCAGGAGGGCAATCGAGCAGAAGCATTGTTGGGGGATGCTGGTAGACAGTAGCCCACAGCCCTTGGATAATGTGTGTATTTTAGACGAGCCTGGGCCTAGTCTCGAGCCATTTGTGCTCAGATGTAGGAAATCTGGGCATCACGAACTACTGAATTGCCTGCATCTGCTGCACTGCACGCCCCAAACATCCTGCGGCTTGGCCAAAGCCGGAGCAAAAGCACCGCATATCCGACCAAGTGATACAGTTCATGTAACAGTCAAGTCCACAAGGAATGCTCTACCATGGAGCTCAGCAGCCGAGACTTGGTCCCGACCGCTCAACAAGATGTCCCCAGAATAACCTTGCGATGATAGACTTCCGAATGCCACGTCGAGACTCGAATTCGTCGGCTGAGATCCTCAACGCCAAACGTAGTGCATTTTTGCTCTAACACTGTCTAACTTCACCCCAGTCTCAAAGTCACGGGCGCGTGTGGGCCTTGAAAGTAACGTGTTTCTTCTTTTCTTCGCTCGATATAGCCCATCGTTGGCCCGGAACTGTCGGGTCGACCACCACCGGAACGGCACCACCCTGTACCATCAGGAGTGTGTGGACACCCCGCATCACGTAACGGCAATCGAGATTCTGGGGAAAGCT
The DNA here is from genome assembly GCA_026120015.1 of Dendrostoma leiphaemia. NCBI lineage: Eukaryota > Fungi > Ascomycota > Sordariomycetes > Diaporthales > Erythrogloeaceae > Dendrostoma > Dendrostoma leiphaemia. Next base: position 41,817 of record JALRMF010000092.1, read on the forward strand.
GGGGTGCAGACCAAGGGTCTGTACTAGTACAAGGGCACCTTCTGTTTCGCATCCGGCATCTTCCAAGGTTGCTGCATACGTGTTGGACCAACGCCAGGAGTGCCTCGATGAGTTCTCCACGGCTATTCGGTGGCAACATTGGATTTTGTAGATCGCAGCCGCCACTGACATACGCCAGATTGTATCTCAATCTCATGATGAGACTGTCAGTAGCTTCAAGAAAGGCGATGGCTGCAAATGTTAAGGCACAGTTGAAAATCCCCAGCCCGACGGACAACCACTTGAAAGCATGCCGTATGGCAGATGTGATTCCCCGTCGGCAGCAAATCCCTTCAGCAACTTAATACCACCAATACGAGCCCAGAAGCTTAACCCCGCAAGGTCGTAGGCTGAATCCTCCAAGGACTCCCTAGCTCGTGTGGGGCAAGAATGCATGCCACCGTGTCCCGGGGTCTGGTGCAGAGCAGACCTAGATCCTGCGAAGCTGCCCCGCAAACTACTTCCAGACGACATCGTGTAAGCTGACTGGTCAATTGGATGGGGGTTTTCGATAATATTGGTACCAAAGTATCCCGTTGTCACATCTCACTGTGTCATGACCGCATACCATACATCTCGCTCGCATCCAGTTTGACAAGTTGCTTCGGCAAGCATTTCAAGACTGTCTGGGAGAGAAGACGAGAGCAAAAAGCTTGCTGGCAGTTCGGATGGCACGTGTCAAGCGTATGGTCACACTCGAGCCTCGCCCTGGAGCCAAAGGAGACTTTGACCAGGGAGCTTCGAGCTGCGTAATCTAATTACCGACAACTTGTTCCTACCTGTCAATCTCACAGGGTACTCTGGGCTTTTGGAGAAACCTTGGAAGTGCATAAGGTTCAGCCAATGCGACAGACTGCCCAGAACGCCGGGACATACTGTTTCACCAAACTCTGGCCCAGGCAAAAGAGAAGCAGGTCGTCCTACTCCCGATCCTCAGGATGCAGATGACCTCGACGACGATTCGCGTCATTGGTGCCCGCATACGTCTCGGAGAGGGGATGCAACGAGCCCAAGGCATTAGGCATGGCTTACTGCATACACAGCTTCTGGGTTGCACCATCAACAACTTTACTTCCAATAGCCACTACGGATCTTTCTCGGGATCGTAAATGGATGGATGAATGGAAACAAACGGGCATACGGGGTGGTGATCTACTACCCCGTATCGATCTTCTCTGGGACGCACTGAATTACCTCCCCAGGAACAGGGTCTCATTGACGAGACTGTCCACAGGGCTGGTACTTAAAGCCTTCCCTTCCTCCTGGGCTTCAAGCCCCCTTCTCCTTTCCATCCTGTGGCAAGATCGACCACAAAAGTTCTGATTTCTGGTAACATTGAAACGACAGTCACCATGGGCGAGTACATTGTTAATCCATCGTTGAGCACGCTCCCCGAGGAGTTTGACATCATTGTATGTGGTGGAGGGAGTTGCGGTTGTGTAGTCGCCGGCCGGTAAGCTCCCATGATACTCCACAGTTCGAGTAAACTCCCCTCTGAACATTGAATGCTTCCAGGCTGGCCAACCTGGACCACAACCTTAAGGTGCTCTTGATTGAGGCCGGCGAGAGCAACCTCAACAACCCATGGGTCTTCAGGCCTGGTATCTACCCCCGGAATATGAAGCTGGACTCCAAGACCGCCTCCTTCTATGAGTCGCGTCCCTCCAAATGGCTCGCCGGCCGAAAGGCCGTCGTGCCCTGCGCTCATATTCTGGGTGGTGGCTCGTCCATCAACTTCATGATGTACACTCGAGCCTCGGCCTCGGACTACGATGACTTCCAAGCCAAGGGTTGGACCACCAAGGAGCTTCTGCCCCTGATGAAGAAACATGAGACATACCAGCGCGCTTCCCACAACAAGAACATCCACGGTTATGAAGGACCAATCAAGGTCTCCTTTGGAAACTATACGTATCCCATCAAGGATGACTTCCTCCGCGCTGCCGAGTCTCAGGGGATTCCTGTTGTCGACGACCTGCAGGATCTCGTCACAGGACACGGTGCGGAGCACTGGCTCAAGTGGATCAACCGCGACACAGGCCGGCGGAGCGACAGTGCTCACGGGTACATCCATTCCACCCGGGCTGTGCATTCTAATTTGTACCTGGCCTGCAACACCAAGGTTGACAAGGTCATCATTGAGAACGGCAGGGCTACTGGTGTGAGGACTGTTCCCACCAAGCCTTGCGGTGGCAAGATAGAGGGCCGAGTCTTCAAGTCCAGGAAGCAGATCATCGTTTCTGGAGGCACCCTCTCGTCTCCGCTCATCCTCCAGAGGTCTGGTATCGGCGACCCGCAGAAGCTGCGCGCTGTGGGAGTCGAGCCCATTGTTGATCTTCCTGGCGTCGGTCTCAACTTCCAGGACCACTACCTCACCTTTTCCACGTACCGCGCGAAGCCGGGTACTGAAAGCTTTGACGACTTCATTCGCGGCGACCCAGAAACCCAGAGAAGTAAGTCTTTGATCTCCCACGCCATGTCCATGCCAGCAGGACTGACCCGTTTCGTGCACAGGGGTCTACGACGAGTGGAACATCAGGGGCACCGGTCCCTTGGCCACCAACGGCATCGAGGCCGGTGTCAAGATCCGTCCCAACGAAGAGGAGCTCAAGGAGTTTGAAGCGTGGCCGACGCCTCACTTCACAAATGGATGGAGGTCATACTTTGAGAAGAAGCCCGACAAGCCGGTCATGCACTACAGTGTCATCAGCGGCTGGTTCGGTGACCACATGCTCATGCCCAACGGGAACTTCTTCACCATGTTCCACTTCCTCGAGTACCCGTTCTCTCGTGGCTTCACTCACATCAAGAGCCCCGACCCGTACAGGGCCCCCGACTTTGACACCGGCTTCATGAACGACGAGCGTGACATGGTCCCCATGGTCTGGGGTTACATCAAGTCGCGTGAGACGGCTCGTCGCATGGACGCCTATGCTGGCGAAGTCGAGACCATGGTACGTCTTGCAAGAGTGGCCAGGCTGAATTTGAAAGACCGTTGACTGACAATTGGTGAACAGCACCCGTTCTTCGACAATGACTCTACCGCTCGCGCTCGCGACATGGACCTGGAGACCACCAGGGCCTGGGCCCTGCCCGGCAACCACTCCGCCGGTATTGGCCACGGTAGCTGGTCCCTCCCGATCGACAAGCCCGACAAGGTGTCCGAGCCAGGCGTTCTCAACACCAACTCGAAGGAGATTCGTCAGGAGTTGCAATACAACAAGAGGGATATTCAAGCCGTGGAGGAGTGGGTCAAACGCCACGTGGAGAGTACCTGGCACAGCCTGGGTACCTGCTCTATGGCGCCCAAGGAGGGTAACAGCATAGTCAAGCATGGTGTGCTCGACGAGCGTCTGAACGTCCACGGTGTCAAGGGGCTGAAGGTTGCTGATCTTTCGATCTGCCCTGATAATGTTGGATGTAAGTGTCTCTCTGCATGCTCGAGGAGCCTCCATAAGCTAATCATGACCAAGGCAACACATATTCGACTGCTCTCCTCATCGGTGAGAAGTGCGCCGTCCTCACTGGTGAGGATCTCGGGTACTCCGGCTCGGCCCTGGACATGAAGGTGCCCGAGTACAACGTGCCCATGGAGATTAAGCACCCGCTTCGTCTGTAATTTCCAGAAGGAAAAAGGTGTGGGCGGTTTTGTTTGATTTCGGGCAACCTTGGAAGTCCCAGGAGCCAGATTGATTCTCACGGTGGACCTTTGGGTAAACAACCTGATTCGTAATCAATCGTCGTCTAGCAGTATGAACGCAAAGTCTCTTTCTCAATTACTCTTCTACACTACCTAATTATGTAACTGTCGCCATGCATTCTAGGTTTTCGCGAATATGTCCTGTACTTAGGCAAGCGGGTTCATCGCCTCGGATCACGGTACGGTGAAGGCGGACCGTCGTAGCCGGATCTTGTCCTTGGTCGGGATGGTCTAGGCATTTCCAGAATGATTTGTGGTGGTCCTCGTGCGCCCACCTGTCTCCAACCGTCGCTTGGATACCGAGGTTCGTGAGCCTCACCCCTCGGGGTTGGTGGTCCTCGTCTGGTCGGACTGGCCCTCTGCCTGAGCTCAGAGACGTTGACCCTGGCTTCCCTCTCATCTTGTCTTAGTTTTGCTTTTATAGAGGCCTCTGAGTCGCTCTCCTCTGTCGACTCGTACACGTTGTATGTCTCTCCTGCGGGGCGCCTTCTTTGACCCAGCGCCGGCCCACCACCGCTTGGGAGTCCCGGGCTGGCGAGTTCTTCAGGCCCGTCTCCGCCGTCTCTGAGCTGTCTCAACATGATCCTGCAGCTGGTGACCTCCTTCCCCATGCGCCGGAGCATCACCCTCTGCACCTCGTTTGCCAGTTTGACCACATCGCTCTTGGTCTGCCACCAGATGAACCGGTGGATGAAGTCGCACCTATAGAGGGATGCGTAGTTTGCTGTGCTCCCCACCTCGCCGTGCAGTTCGATATCTTCACGGAGACCTTTCTCGTTGACCAGGTCGTCTTCGCCCCACACTGCTCCCTTGCGGATCGCCTCGGCCCTCGGCCCGCTGACGAGAAAAGGCCGCTCGAGCGCCTTGAACTGCCGCCACAGGTCTCGGATCGTCTGGTAGTGTAGACTCAGCGTCTGCTCGCAGTGCGTAAGACTGTAGCCGCCCCTCAGGTTTCCGTTGCTGTGGCTCGGGTTCAAGCCGCCACGGCTCGTGCTGCGCTGGCGGTTGGCGTGCGCCGGATGCCGGGAGCGCCGGGTGTCTTGGATGCGGGCTTTCTTGTTGCGGAGGTCGCGGGTCTGCTGGCGAAGCGCCTCGCGCTCTTCTAGGAGTTGTTCCCGCAGATTCCCCAGCCCGTCTCGGATGTCTTCGGGAGCGCCGCGCACGGTGGCGATGAAGTTGGCGTAGAGGGCGAGAAGGTTGAGGACGGTGATGATGAAGGATATGATCCCTATAACAAACGAGACGTATGACAGAGTTGGAGGGAACGCAGCTGTCCCTCCACTGGAATTGTCCATATCGTGTGGGCCTTAAATGGCTACCTAGGTAGAGTCGGATACTCGAGTGCAGAAGGAAAAGGTTCGTATACAACCAAAAAGAGAAAAGGTCCGCGGCGACTCTTCCAACCTCGTTTAAAAGATACCAAAATCCCCTTCGACTTCTGCGGTATAATGTGAGGAAACATGCTATCGTGGGCTTTCACGGCTCAGCACGGAAAATGCGGCAGGCTGGGTTTTACTTCCCGCGCCTAAATGTTGATTAGTGGTTGGGCTAAGATGACGTCGCTGTAGCGGTCCGATCTAGTCCGCCGTTGCTCCGGGGCAACGCCGATTATCGTGCCCGTAAGCAAGGCACTTGACCACACGAGCCGCCTGGTACGGGGATGTAGTACTGAGGGATCGCGAGAAATCATGCAGTCGAAGGCAGACGCGTGGGTCGACCAGACAACGCAGAGAAGGGGTGCGGCCTCATATTGGTCGGATTTGCTCTTTTGCGATCCCGAAGTGGCCTGTTGATTTGAGACATTGGGCACGAGGTGTGGACCGGAAGCATGAGTGTTATTTTACGAGGCATCAGGGGAGATTTGTCGGCTTGCCTGGTATCGTGTGAAGCCTGACGGTTCATGCGGACTAGGTTGAAAAACTTAGAAAGGCTATTAACCCGGGACGGTAAGGCGCCACGACAGAGAGACAACAGCCATAATGCTTGTCCGTCACGGTTGCCAATGTTGCTTGGACAACGCGACTCCATACTTGGGTAGAAAGGGGGGAACCCTCATCGTATGAGCGTGAATCTCGTCACGCTCGACAATGATACTTTTGAATGAGTTCTGTGACATGGCGCAGCCGCATACTCTGTTTCACCGCAGGACGCATTGTTTCATTGCCCCGGCTTGGATTGGCACGCGGAACTCATCACATACTTGAGTACTCTGCTTCCCGAGGTCGATTTCTAAACGCGTCCTCTGGCAGATTTGGTATAAAAGGTGACTGCCCAGGTGGAGCACGCCAGGTGCCATAGGACTGTCGACAAGCTCAAAAGGAAGCGGGACGCTTCCTGTTCACAGGCTCATTTGGGGACGTGCTATGTGACCAGCATGAATTTATTATGCAACTTGCCATTTCATAAGCAGATCTCCATAGCGGCACCTGGGCCCGTAAGGTGATGACTTGAGAAAATCGAATGATGGCGGCAGGTGCTTTAAAATCGCACTGCGTTGGACTGGACTCGGATAGTCATAGCATACTGTAACCAGTGATCACAGATGGGAAGGACGGGGTGTTGCTGATGATATACATATTGGACATGCGTAGCAGCTCCTTACCTACTTAAGTAGGTACGTATGAATCAAAGTCACACTTAGCATTCCACCCTCAGATCAGAGATTCAATCACAACTCATCTCTACCGAGAATAGTCACAGACTCCGCTAAGGTGACAGTGAGAGGTGCTTTAGAGTTGTACCACCGCGGACAGGACTAGTCATAGCATATATAGTCACAGGTGGCAGGGATGAAGTACAGCTCTTTCGCTCAACAAGTCACGTATTATGAAATTTTACAACAGATCCTCACATAAGACTGGGCTTCACAACCCCAGAATCGAAAGCCTACCTAGGTAATGACAATTCAACTCTATAATATAGTCACAGAAAACGCTGAACTAGCGAACGCTTTAATTGCGACTGACCACCGGTATTCCGTTGGGCAAATGTATAGATATAAATATGTAGGCCCTCAGGTGTTCAGACCTCCCCGACTGAGAGTTATCCCGAGCAACAGTACGGGGCCAGTAGGGTCCCTTGGAACTGTGGTATAGCGGTGCACGCACTATTCAATAGGGCTTAAACTGCTCTTTCCTTCTGGAGCAGTTCACCCCTTGGAATTATCTACACACCGCTTCAAGGGTTAAAACGCAGACCAAATGAACCGTCAAAGAACCGCTCGAGAGCTCTTTTGCAAATCGGGCGATTATCAGTCCACTTGCAATCATTACGCCGAGGCACGCCGCATGGAGGTGGAATTACATCCCCATTTGATATCTAGCCTTGCCTTTGATTTCCTACGTATGTGGACGGTAGTCTAGCTCATTGATCAAACGAATTATTCTCTTCGTCGTGATCGCGATGATCACCCTCCCGTCTCTTTCCTTCGGCGTAGGTGGGTATAGGCGCTGATGCCGTCGTGCCTTCCTCCTTCGTTGGCCCGAGGGGGGGGGGGGGAGGCGCTCACCTTTCTTTGTATGGCGTTCACCTTTGGAACTCTATTTACCTTTTAGATCTGGGAGTTGTTCCTACTTGGGAGTTGTTCCCGTAGCCGGCACTGACCCTAGGCTTACACCGTTCCTTCCTTGGAGCGGTGTGTAAACTATTCCAAAGGGGTGAACTGTTCTTTCTTTCTGGACCGGTTCCCACGAGTCATATTGTGACGGTACTGCAAAGCAGCAGCAAGTGCGGAACAAAACCAATCAAGATAACATCTACTTCCGAGACACGAATTCTCCCCCGCCGAATCGAAAGTGACCACCCAAGCAAGTGTCTCTCTCATCATGTCTCAACCTACCCGTCATCATCCTTACAGACCCTCCCACTCTGGCCATCGTCAACAAAGCCAAACCAGTCAGGAACCCACAAGCACAGGGAATTCGTCCCGAGGTGCTAGCGGTCAGCAGAACCAGGAGAGTTCCGGCCTGTCCCACGGCTTCGGAACACAAGGAGTGGACGCAGGATACGTTTCTACCGGCCTGACGGGTCAATATTCTCAGCCCTCACAGCCCCGGGATCACCAATCTTTTGCTGCGCAGCCGCAGCCGTTCTCACCTCATCTCTACCTAGGCCAGCAGCCTCTTTACGGGCAGCAACCTCTTTACGGGCAGCAACCTCTTTACGGGCAATCACCTCTTTACGGACCATCCCAAGGGTATAAGCAGCAACAACAACATGGATCCCCAGTATGGCAGCCTGGACAAGAAGGAGTTCCTGTTGCTGGAGATGATCCAGTATCTGATTTCGCTGGGGATGTAGGCTCCGCACGAGTTGCGCGACACGGAGCAGATATGATAGCGAACACCCCAACTAGTCGAAGGGGGAAATATGTATTTCCACAATGGCGAGCAGAGGTTTTGGAGACATTCATGGAGAAGGTCGGAGACGCAATGGCGTCAGTTGCACAACAGCTCACAGTGGAGTTCCCCGAACATGGGCCGTTCACTAAGAAAGTGTGCGAATCTCAACTTAAGCGAATATACGGAGGGAGATGATTCCGTCAGCTAGGCGGCGATAACAGTGAAATGGGCGCCGGCGTCCATGGGTGACGGTATTCGGAAAGAGACTCTGTATCATTGGGGACAATATTATGCGTCACTGACTCACTGTGTTTCCAAGTGCAATTTTGTGTTTCAAGGCATATATCAGACGTCCTCAGCACTCCCGACAACCCCCATCCGAATGTCAAGTGGTTCCTGGAACTTCACTTTGCACTGGTGTCGACGTGGGCTCCAGATGTCAAATATGTTAATTCAGGCACAATTGTCCAAACTTTCGAACGGCTCGGCAGTGACTTCGGGAGATCGCGGGTTCGCTGGCTGTGAAGTTGCAATCACAAGATTCCACACGAATAGAACTTGGAGCAGTTCCCTAAAACGAACAGAGGATTTTCACCGACAAAGATTTGATCAATATGCTTATCAGATCCAATTACTGTGTATAATATGTTCTGGATTAATCACTATGTCAAATATACTTTGGATTCCTGGCTGCCTGCGGTTTTCTCGTTTTTCCCTCCTCCCTCCTCCTCCCTCCGTCCTACACAACGCGTCAGCCATCAAAACATTAAGACCACCATCATCAAGACTAGCTATTTGCCACAAAGACCACTCGCCACGAAGACCGCTTGCCATAGAAACCACAATGGCTATCAAGGTCTCTTTAGCAGGGAGTCAGTGATCGTGATCTTTGTGTTTCGGTGGCCTTGGTGGCCTTGGTGGCCTAAGGCCTGAAACGTAAATAGATAGAATATTAACAAAGTGTTCGCAGATATAGTAAATAAATGTAAAGTATATTTAACACAATGGATAGATTTAAAGATGTAGGTTTATAGCTGGAAGGAAGGATTGGGCTTACGTTTGCCCGATTGGAGGACCAGTCCGCCGCGGACCGGCGTTAGCTGGCTATGGCTAGTGCGGAACGAAGGGGGACATAAGCTACCTTCTATAGCCTCATTCCCCAACGTAAATAGCCTCCCTTTCTTCCAACAACTACTAACTATAAATTAACTATATAATTAATAGTGCACAATTCTACTAAGTAAAACCTTACTAATACTAATCAGTGGTTAAATTAGTTAACTATAAACAGCAAGGTAAAAGAAACAGTTTACCTTTAAAGCAGTCTGCTAATAGCACGCACGTTAAAATCTTATAAAAAGAGGTACTATGCTAATCTTTATAACTAGCTTTCGTTTATATATTATGCTTGCTGGGCATTTTTAACGCAGAATAATATTGCAAATAGCTTTACAACTCCTTTAACAATTATACCTAGCAATATATATATTACTATCTTTGTTACGCTTTGAGAACTAGTCTTTTCCACAATAATAACAACCCTCCTAAATCTTACGATCTTTCCCTATTGCATAGTTAAAATGCATTTGCTAAAACTTAAAAGATCATACTCTGTTACTTTAGCAACTACTCTGCTATTTACCTATTTACATAAAAAACCCTTTTAAAAGCAAATAAAATACATAGGCTAAGTTTCCTAGCGTTGCTCCCTTTTGCGTAATTCTGTTTTATATCTTTTAGCAATAGTTTATTAATATATTAAACCCTTTTTTAACTAATTAACAACCTTCTTTACCTTTTTATATAGTTGTTAATAATAGTAAACAATAAAGGGTCTACCTAAGGGTTAGTCTTTATCTCTAGCAACTTTATATATAAGGACTTTATGAAAGAAAGCTAAGTTGATAGAACTAATTAGTCCGTTGTTAACCTAACTCTTTAATTTGCCCCTTTTATAATAGACTTAATTAATGCATATTTAATAACTCTAATTGCAAAAGTAATATGCAATTATACTATTAAAAAGCTTTATAATAATAACCTTTTTTATGCCTTTTAAGAGGAATTTAATAAGTAGACTAAAGAGATGTTTAATATAGTTAATTAGAGTTTTTATTGCAAGTTAAAGAGACTTTTTTGTAAATAAGGAGTTTATATTAGAAAAAAGAAGGGTAAGATAAGATAATAGTTTATGGCTTTCTTTGCAATAGAAGACTTACTCCTTTGAGATAAAAAAGAGCTTAAGGCAATTACCTTTAAGCCTAGCACTTATTTGCTATTGCAACTATTTAAGGCAGCAAAAGCCCTTTTAATAGAGTTTATTAAAAAGGCAATGGGATTATAATAATAACCTTTTCTTTTACTAGACTAACTTCTCTCTTTTTCCCCTTAATTAGATTAATTTATTTTTTAGACTTATAATTACCTTCCTTAACTAAAATAGCTTCTCTATCCTAACTAGGCAAATATATTATTACTTATATAGGAGAGAAAGAATATTAGGGGATATAATAAATTAATATATTAACGTAGATCTTTTAACCTATTTAAGAAACTTATTTATATATGTATATAATAGGATCGATTGTACCTAGCAATAGACGCACCCCTACCTTAAACCCCTCTTTTAAAATATAACTTATATAAAATTCTCCCCCCTTGTCCCACTAAAAATAACTTGATTAACCTTAACTTATTTTTTTTTTATAAAGATGTAGGATTGCAAGAAAGCGTATATAGGTGAATTATATAATTTGTTAGATAATAAGGTGCAGATCTTTTTTAGCATCTGCTGGTACGCAGGCATTGCCGCTAAGTAATTTTATACTGTGTTTTTTTATACTTTTATAAATTAGGCTAAAATTTATTATATTTATTATATTAAGTGGCAGGATAGCTTTGCAATAGCGTATTAGAAGATTAAGAAGCACTTTAATACAAAGGTAAACTATTACTATTATTATATTAATTAAACCTTTATAATATTTACTAAGATAAGGCTATAGCTACCCAAAAAAAGCCTTTATAAGGTGCTCTAGGCCCTGTTTGATAAGCTGCAGCTATGCTAACGCGCCCTTAGCCTTGATTTTAAGGGTAAGAGAGCCCTAAGGACTATAGTAATCCAAATATGCTATAGGGTATATAAACTTAAGCACGCTTTTTTTAAGCTAGCAAAAAAGTATAAAAAATTGTTTTTAAACCTGCGTTTATTGGTCAAAACCTACCTTAATTATCTTTTTCCCTATTAAATAATTACTAATAAACTAAACAAAAAGCTTTACGACTAGTATTATTTAAACTGCCGTTATAATAATAACTATAGCTAAAGCTTCTTTTATAGTAGAGGAGGCTTTTGTTTGCATGGTGGCTACCATAGCGGCAGCCGTAGCAATAGCTGCAACTTTGGCAACTGCAACTATAGCGACCGCAGTTAAGGTAATTATCGTGGCAATTAGAAGAAGAAGTATTATATTTGTGGCAAAAAAGGTTGCTAGTTAATTAAACACTTAAATAATAAACGCCGCTAAGCAAAAAATTAATATATTACTTAGTATAAGTTTATAAGCACGTTAGCAAACAAGTTTATAGTTTTTTTAGCAGACTATAAAAAATATAATTTTAACTAACAATAGCTATAAGGTAATAATAATTATAAGAACTTTAGTAAGGATAATAAAGACGGCGCTGCTATTACCTAATACTTTATAAACTAAGCATTTCTATACTATATAATAGGTAACAATATCTTTAGCCTCTCTAAGGCAAACACTCTAGCTACGTAGTTCCTTATTAAGGACCGCTATTCTAAACTTTATTTTTAAAGCGTTTTTCTTAATATAAGTGCTGTAAGAGTATTAACTGCTGGCAAAGAGTAGTATATAGCCCTTTAACGTAAGAACTCGTCCTTTTAGATTAATAAGGCGGCCGCTAGCTAAGCCTTTATTAAATTTGGTAAAGGATTAACGGTAATATTAATTAGCATTATTTCTCTTTATACACTTATTAAGAAGATTACTTTTTATATTTTTAAAACCTTTATACCTTTTCTTCTTTGCCTTGCTAATATAGACTATTTAAGAGTATATTTTAATAATATTATAAACAAGTTAATTAAGGGCGACAAGGCTTTTTTAGTAGTTTGCAAGTAGGGCTATTTATGGTTTTTTTTAAGCAAAATGAAATAAGCAAAAGCCTTCTTCTTAAAAGCTGAGTTACAACGGCTTTATCGTTGTTTTAGCTACCTAGCAATAAGTTAGCTATATTAAATGCTAACAAAGGCAGGGTATAATAACGTTAATAAAAAGGCATTGCAATTAATCGAGAAATTTTGCTACTATTGCTAAATAAATAACTTAGCGCTACGACAATTTAAGTTTATATTATATAATAATTATAATTTTAATTATAAGATCTTAGTTAATGTAATATATTTAAACGGCTGCCTTGTTTTTTATATCGTTAATGCCTTTATAGCCTTCTAAGGCGTATGTTTTTTTTATTTTATATTAGCTAAAGTTATATAAAAAGCCTTACGCTAACTTTAGATTAATACTTACTAAAGCCTACTAGATATTATTATATATAATGCTAATATAAACTTTATTTTAATAAAGTTTAAAAATAAGGCTAAGCTAATAAGGGTTATATGTAAATAAGTGCTTATAAAGGCATATTAGTTAATAAGTAAACTAAAGAGATATTATAGCCCTTTTTGCTAAGCATTTAAAATTTTATACGCTAAATTAGCTAGTACTACATTTAATAATGCTATCTTGCAAATGGCTATTAAGGTTATTAATAATATAGCAAAATTTAACGGCTTAGTGCCTATACTCTTAGTCTTTGGCGCTTACCCTTAAATTATAATAAACTCTTTTTTATTGCCTTTAACTCTTAAGCGGGCAAAAGCTATTTAAAAGGCTATAAAGGCTTTTTGCAAGGCATTGGCTAAGCGCTAAGTAAGTAATGCTTTTAACATTAGAAATAGTTTTATAATAAATATAATATTATCTTTTTCTTTAAAAAGCAAAGTATATATATAGTAAGAGAAGAAAGGATAGCAAGGCTTTTATAAAATTGCAGCTATTAATAATTATAATGTTATTTTAAATATAGTTAACAAACTTATCGTCTTTTAATCTACCCTCCTTTAACTATATTATTAAAATTATACAAACCTTAACCTTTCTCCCTCCCTTTAAAATAAAAACGATAAAGCTATCAACAACAATGCTAAGGCTGCCGCTAATAAAAAGACAGCGCTTATGCTGCCTTAACTATATAAGCGAAAACGGCTACTAGGCTTTAAGAATAAACTAAAAGAGAAGGTTGCTGCCTACGTTACTGCTACTGCCTATATTATAAAAAAAAAGGAAAATAATTATAAATTAGCTATTAAGCTATAAAATAATCGCGTTATTATAGCGCTAAAACCCTTATTTAAAGAGTTTAATATACATAAGGTAGAGGACCTTATTAGCTATAGCGTCTTTAGCTTTAAGTAATATAACAAGGCTAAGCACAGTGGCCACTATATATTTAAGTTTTATATTATTTGGGAAATTAAGGGCAAAACCTCTAAGCCTTATAAAAAGTCTTGCCTTATTATCTAAAGCTATAATAATATAGCTAAAGAAGCTATTTTTATGCAATTGTTTATAATTTAGCATATAAGCTAACGTTTGCTTTTTGCCTTAGTATTTTTATTTTTAAGTTAAAAAATAATGCTTTTACTTTATAATATTACGCAAGCCTATCTATAATTATAAATAAAACTATTTTATATTGTTTTGGCTACTATTCTAATTAAACTAAAATATAAGTACTTTGCTAAAATAATTATTTAGGTAATTAAACTGCTGTATAGCATTGCTAAGGCAGGAGTATATTAGTTTGCAATGTATTAAAGCTATTACTAAGAGAAGCTAAGCATAAAGACGTTAACTTATAACCTATATTTTTTAATTATAAAGAGGCTACTATTATTGTTTAGTTTAATAAGCATGCAAATAAACAATATTCTAATCTTAGCAACAACTTCTTTTGCAGCTGCTAAAGATAAAGAGCTAAAGAAGGCTAAGTTTTAGGTAAAACCTAAGATACTACTAATAGCAAAAATACCCTTTAAGTTTAATAGCGCTAAATTATTACTTAATAGCAATAACCTTCTTTTGCAATAAAAAAGTTAAAGTATAAAGATTATTATTATTAACGCTAAATTTTTAAACTATGCTTAACGCTACTTAGAATAAAAAGCTTAAAGTGCTTATATTGCCTTAATTTATTAGCTAAAGGCGGTATTTAACCTTTTTACTGCTGCTTAAACCTTAGACCCTAGCAAAGCTGAGTATGCTACGCTAAATAAGCACTTTGCTTAATAGATAGGCAACTTTTAACAAGGCTTACAATATATGCCTTTTAATCTTTTAACTGCTAAACTTTTTATATTTATAAACGGCTTATTTGCAAATAATAAAGATTTAAGCTTTTAGATTAAATTTATATTTGTTTTTGCAAACAAGGTTATTTATATAAACAATCAATTTACAATTTAAAGCAACTTTATCTACTAAAGCTTTACTAAGTATAAGAGAATTACTTAGAGCATTTTAGCGTTAGAGATTTATAATATAGTTAATAGTTTTAATGTTAAACTAGTAATTATAATAATAATCTAACTAATTATAAACTAACTTAGTCTTTTATCTATTTTTCTTATTGTATATATAGATTTATTGTTGAATGGGCTTTCTTGTATACGTACGTATTAAGTGTAAATAAATAATATAATGGGGTGGAGACGAAATTATATTCAGCTTTACCTCGTACGAAGGAAAGGAGACGAAGTCTCTTGCCTTGTATGGAGGATTTATGTATGCGTTTTAGGCATACGTGATACGCGTGCCTGGTTTTGGTCTGCTGGACTATTTTGGTGGTTGGTATTGGCATCTTTACTAGCCTTTGTACGAAGCTGCAATGCCATTTATTCCAACATTGGCATTTTTTTTTTTGTGGCTTGTATGGTTGTATATATGGAAACTATAGAGAAAGGACTATGGTTTTTATAAAGGAAACGCATTATAGACCTTGTATTATTTTAGCAGTTGAATGCTAGAAAAAGTAATTGTATTTATGAGGATTATTGAAGACCTTGCTTTTTAGTGACTATTTGTATGTGATATGTTACGTATGGTTAAGTTTTTTGCCTTTTAAGTGACTTTTTGTATAGAAGGAATTATGTATGGCCTTTGTTGCCTTTTGAGTTATAAACTTTCTTTTAGTGAATTATAGGCATTTGCTTGTTAGTGTTTGAAGTGATTTGCACTTTTGGCTATATATGAGGTATAAAAGACCTTGTTTCTAACTTAGCCTTTGGTTTTCTTTCTTTTTCTTTTTTCTTTACTAACAATTAATTTTTAATCGTATGTGGTCTTTTGTTCTTTTTCCTTTTATGTATATTACTATTAACTTTTTAATTTGTGTAGATATCTTGTATGCAAGTAAATAAATGAAAATTTGGTTACTATGGCAGCTTCTGCCTTTGTTGCAAATATTTTGGCTTAGCTGATCTTTTGTATGACTTTTTTGGGTATGAACGCCGGCTGTTAGGCTTTTATTGTGCATTTGGGCTTTGATGCCTAGTTTTGTGTTAATGCTTTTGGCTTTTGTAAAAATGTATGTAGTATGTTGTCGTTTTTTTTTATTGTATATTTGCAAACTAATAAAATATAGAACTAAGAGTTGGTTTTGGCTAATTTGCCTATAGCTAATGTATGAGTTAAGGTAGGCATTGATTGGGGATATATGTCCCTAGCTTTTGCTAAGATTATATAATGAGACTTATATTTTACTGCATTGTAAGTTTATCTTTTGTTTTTGTTTTTATATGAAAAATTAACGTTGTTTAGCATTGTTGCTAGCGTTGGCTACTGTGCAAATGTTAATTATGGTTATATATATAGAAACTTAAACTTTTTTGCTAACTTCTTTAGCAATTGTATGTGTATAGTGGAGTATTAGCATAGTGCTTGTGTTAACTATATTTGGCGCTTGCATGCTATTTAGTGTTAAGTAATAGGTTATATAGTGGAAATATTAGGGGTGTTTAGTGATTGTTAATGAAAAAGGATTTTTTGGTAGCTTGTGCAAGATAATATAGGTAAAAGAATAAGAACTTTTACTTTGTATAAAATATGTTTTATTTAACTATAATTGTTATTTCTCTTTGTTTTATTAGTTAATATATCCTTTAATTTATATGGTAAGTTGATTTATTAAGACTAAGATATTAAGGGCAATATTGGGTTTACTCTTTATATATGTATCTGCTAGATTATCACTGCTATTGATTTATTAGACCTTTAAAATCTCTCTCTTTTTATATAACTTTTAAAGAGTTATAATGTTGATTATTAGTTGTTTTTTCTATGTTATTCTAAGCTTAACTAAGTAATTATATATAAAGTAAGAGTTTGTATAAATTATTAGTGGGATTTAGGGAAAGTTTAGCCGATTAGTGATCTTTTTTAGGATTATATATAGGGCAATTTTAATATTAAATCTATTTACTATTTTATATAGCTTATTAGCCAATATGCTCCTAGTGACTTTTTTGCATTTAAAGGAATTTTAATGTATAATGTTTCCTTAAAGAGTTAAGTTATACTTTGTACAATTAACCTTTTTATTAAGTATAATAATGAATTTTAGCTAGGAAGAGAGGTTTTGGTTGTTGGTAAATAACCTATTGGTAAAGATAAATAATTTTGCATGGGATGTATTAAGAGGAATATACCTTAGACCTTTTTATATGTTGTTTATTTGCTATTAGATTCTCTTATTTAGGAATATAATATCTTTTTTCTTAAGTATGTAGACCTAAGCTGCGATAGATAAGTTGTATAAAGCCTCTGGCTATGAAATTGATGAAATATATGCTGCTTGTGTGTGCTAAGAAATATATTGTTGGGCTGTGTTTTTTGCATAATGGTTGATAAGCTAAAGGTTGTTGGCTTGGCCTTTTTGCATAAGGATAACGTTTTTGCCGTTTAACTTGATTTGGCTGCTATTGAACTTTAATGGATTGTTGTGCGATAGGGTTGCCTTAGGCTTTGTGTGGTAGCCCTTTTTTTTTATTTTATCTTCTTTATGGCGTGAGAAGCTTTTTGTATTAAAGCTGAATGTATTATTGGTTTATAGAGCAGTGATTTTGAATTTGTGCGGATTGCCTTTAGATATTAATAAATATAAGTTGTATGTTGAGATGTTTATATTTAAGTTTTTTGTATAGTGTGTATAGTATATTTTATACTAGTATAAACTAGACTTTGCTAGTTTATATAAAGGCTTTTAGATTTAGAGAATAGTGCTCTTAGGATACTTATTTTAGAGTTTTTTGGAAAGAGATGTTAAAATAACTTATGTAAGATTATTATAGCTTTATATATATATTTAAGTAATGTTTTGCATTTCTTTATATATATTAAAGTTTTTTATTAATATAGGGCTTAGTGTGAGGATAAGTTGCTGGCTTATTTGCTGAATTATTAGTGCTTAAGTTAAGACCTTGTTTTTTTTATTATTTTTATACCCTTAGACAATTAGCTTGCTTTTTTTATATAAGTGTATTGTTTTGTTTTTGATCTCTTGTACTAGTTAAGTCTTAAAGATTTGTTTATTTTAATAGATATAGGGGTTATGCTAGATTATCTTAAAAATACCTTATATAATTAAATTATTAACTTTTGTAGCATTAGATTTTTTAAATAAAGCGCTTAGAGTTATAATAATACTATTTTCCCTAAGCTTAATAGCTAATATATAATTATCTTTTTTTTTTTATATAAGGTAGGTTTTTATATAAATGGCCTTAGATGGTTATTTTTTTTAATATATTCTTTGGGTAAAGTAAATTATTGCACGAGTTTTCTTTTATGGTTGCTTTTTGCAATAGATTATTGGGGGTTTTTATATAGCAAGAGTAACTTTATTGTTGCTGTTGCTAATGTTGTTTTTTAGGGGCAAATAGTATGGTTTTATATGTATATATTTAAACTTTGCTGGTTTATTGGTTATATTAAAAACTATATCTTATTTTTTATGCGCTTAAATCTTATATAGGCTTTGCTATCCTTGCTTTTTTCTTTATATTAGCATTTTGCTGCAAAGTGGTAGGTTTTAAATTATATATGGCTAAGGTTTATTTTTAGTATTGATTGTATGATTGATCTCTACCTAGGCATAGATTTTCTATAGTTTATTTATAGCCTTAGAGACTGTTTTTGCATGAGTAACTTAGTTAGATAATAGTGGCGAGTTGTAATTGATTTATGGGTAGGCGTTGAAAACGAGTAGCGTTGGTATGAGGCCACTTGGTCCAGCTATATTGTTTAAGGCTTTGAGAGTTATTTAGAGGATTATATGCTTATTAGTATTATGACTAATTTTCTTTTTAAGGATGTTGTATGTTTTCTTTAATAGTATGTAGGCTTTTTCTACTTTGCTAATTGCTTAATATGCTTTGATTAGTATTTTTTTATATGTATATTTTATAATTTATGTATATTTTTTAAATTCTTAAAATGCAAAATTTGTTTTAGCATTGTGTATAATAACGTTTAGAGGTTTAAAATATATAAAAATCTAATATTTATATAAAGTATCTTATATGCTTTATGCGTCTTTTTTATTTAGGAACTCTTTAGCTTAGTATAAAGTTAAGGCGTTGATAATATAAAAAATATTGCTATTAGTGAGATGTATAATATCTATGAAAATTTTATAATTAAAATTATAGTTATCTCTTAGGGAGAACTTAAATTTTTATGGTGACTGTTTGTGCGTTTAGCAATAATGGCAGAACTTTTAAATTTATTTTAAAGTTGAGTAGTTTATATTATGCATTTTAGTATTTTTTAGCAACTAATATAACCTATCTATATAAGCGTAATTAAATTGCTAATGTAGTTGTTGAAGTTTGTGCTCTAAAAGGAATATAGCCGATTCCACTTTTGATAAATTGAAGAATGGATGTCTTTACTTTTGTATGATGGGAATAGAGACTTTATTATCTTTTTGTACGATGACATTTATTGTATTATTAAAATATGCACCTAGGCAATCTGTATCTTTGAGGGATAATAGGAATAGAGTGCTAGTGTTTAGCATATAGTATATAATTTCTTTTAATAAGCTTTGTTTTACTATAGTGTTAATTGCATAAAGAAAGTTTTTTTTTTTAAATTTGAATAAATGAGGTAATGTCTCCTAGATGATCTTTGTGTGTGGGTCTTTCTTTATATATGTAAAGGCTTGAGTTTTGCTAATAGTTGATAGCTTAGATGCTTTAGTATTTTATAGCTCTCTTTAGTACTTATGTGAGTATTAATTTTTTAGAATAAATAATGTTGGTTTTAGTAGTTTGTATAATAGATTGTATATGTTAAGCCTTGTTGTGTGATAAATGAATAAGGTAGAAAGCAGATAGCTTATGGCTTTTTGCTTGTTTTTTTTAAATTTTGAATTATATGCATTTAAGCGGTTAAGTTTATTGCCTTTATAATTTTAAATATAAGTAAGCATATTATTCTTTAATAGTAGCTTAATGCTAGCATTTTTGTACGAGGTAAGATATTTTATATAAAACTTTGCATGCTTTTTTAGCGTATGGTTTATTGACTAATATTTCTTTTTTTTGCATATAAAACATTTTTTATTTATGCAGTTAAAAGGTTTTTAATTAAAAAAGTTTTTTTGTATAGTAGGTGCGAATTTAGGTTGCGCCTTTTATTTTGGGTTAGGTAACTTTTAAAAGCTATTTTTGGTGTATGTATAGTTTGTTAGATATTAAGAAACATATAAATCAATCTTTGTTAAAAGGATCAATGGTTTTTTTTTAGATGCTAACTTAATGGCTATATGTATATTTGAAAATAGCCTTTTGTACGTAGGCTTTTGCTGAACGAGGGCTGTCTTGAGCTTTAACATACTATAGCACGCTCTTTTTATTATTGTATAAA
The DNA here is from genome assembly GCA_026120015.1 of Dendrostoma leiphaemia. NCBI lineage: Eukaryota > Fungi > Ascomycota > Sordariomycetes > Diaporthales > Erythrogloeaceae > Dendrostoma > Dendrostoma leiphaemia. The sequence continues at coordinate 61,913 of JALRMF010000092.1, forward strand.
GCTAGATCTTGCCTTGATACTTAGCTCTTAGTATTTATTATATAAGCTGCATTTTATTTAGCAAAATCTTTAGCATATTTGCTAATATTTTATCTAAATTCTTTTTTTTTAGTTATATAAAGGTTAAGCTACTTTAATTGGCCTAATATTGGCTGTAGTTAACGCGATAATTAAAATGGGTGTTGATTATGCGATAGATGTTATATTAGATCTTATTAGGGCTAATATAGTTAAAATAAAATTGGAGCGCATAATTTAAGAGAATGTACGATTATATAGTGTAGTATTTTTATTTGTTGATTTTAAGCTGCTTGCATATAGAGATAAAAATTCTTGCTTTGTTGTATAAAATGTTGTATGGTTTCCCAGTGTAGTTTAGGTCTTTTTGCTATACTTTTGCGAAAGCTTAGACTTGGCTTAGTGGATATATATTGTTTTATATGCGCCTTAGGGGTGGCAACTTAAAAAGATTGTATTTTAAGTCTATAGGGGGAATTAGAGGAATTTGTATAGGAAAGCTATGGTTTTTATAGATAAACTATTGTTTTGGTGGGACTATGCTATTTTTTTTGTTGTATAAACGAGGTCTTTGGTTTTGATTCTTAGGAATTGTGCGGTTTTCTTGACGAGGTATTACATAAGCTGTTTTTAGAAGTGCTGCCTTTTTTATTTATTTATGTTTTTTATGCAAAGCTTTCTAATTATATAGGTTTTTTTAGTGTTTTTGTTGGTTTTGCTGCTAAATTTAAGGGTTATATATTTGTTTCCTTTTTAAACCTAATAGGTTTTTAGACTGATGAAAGGCTTATTGTGCGGGCTGTTGAGGAGCAGAGCTTATAGGTATTAATTGCATAGGAGTTTATTATATAAGAGTCGTTGGAGCCCTAGTGTTTATATAAGATTATTGGGCAATAAAGTTGTAACTAAGAGGATGTATAAGCTAGCTGTCTAGTGTATTGGTTTATTTTTTAGGAAAAACGTATTCCTAGGACTAAAGGGTATTTTAAAGTGTATGTTTAAAGGTTTGTATACTTTATTTAAACTAATAGGTTGTTTAGCCTGCAAAATCTTTTTTGTACGATTGTACGACCTTATTTAAAGATGAGAGGCTTTTATATTTGGAGATAAGTTGGCTAATGTATATATTGATTTCTTTTGGATTTATTGGCTGGGTAATATTAGGAACCTTATTTTAGTAGCTGTATGAAGTGCCTATTTTCTATGCTGCTAGGGATATTAGGCTGCCTTTTGCTATTTTTTTATATAAAAGAAAGTTTTTGTTGTTGTCTTTGGGTTGTTTTTGGCGTTCTTAAGGTTGTTAACGCTTTTGGGGTTATTGTTTTTGCTTATTTTTAGGCTTGTATATATTGGTAGCTGCGGATAAGTTATTTGGATTTGAGATACTTATTATTAAGGTGTAATTGTATGCTGCGTGCAATTTTTAGTTTATATAAAGGTTTTAAATAATTTTTTAGCCTTTGCCTTTTTGTAAAAAGAGATTTATATATGCTTTTTATTATATGGTCTGCTGATAACTTGTTTAGCTTAATAGACGTAGAGGATAGGATTAAGCATAATGGTATTATTGCGCACTATTGTATGCTTGAGGGCACTTATTGTCTTGTTACTTTTGCTAATCTATGTTTGTTAGCTGTGAATATTGATTAGTGTTAAATGGGCTTTTTTGTATACGTATGTATTAAGTGTAAATAAATAATATAATGGGGTAGAGACGAAATTATATTTAGCTTTACTTTGTACGAAGGAAAGGAGACGAAGTTTTTTGCTTTGTACGGAGGATTTATGTATGCGTTTTAGGCATATGTGATACGCGTGCCTGGTTTTGGTCTGCCGGACTACCCTGGTGGTCGGCACTGGCATTTTTACCAGCCTTTGTACGAAGCCGCAATGCTATTTATTCCAACATTTATACTTATTATATAAATGCCTTATTAAGCTTAGTATAATAAAAGAGAAGCGTTTAATAATTAATATAATAGCACTTTAGCAATTATATAAACAGCAAGAGATTTTGGAAATTAGATAGATTAATAGAAATAATAACTTAGCTAATATTATAATTAAAGCATTGCTTAATTAAGCTTTAAAACGGCTTATTAACGATAATTAACTAGCTATATAAATAAAAAGATTTATAGAAAGAGCTATAGATTAAAGTAACAAAAGGAAGAAAGGAAAGAAGGATAGAAAAGAGAAGCATATATATATATAGCTAACTTTATTAGGCAGGCAATTGCTTATTTAAAACGTTTTTATACAATGGTAAAAGAAAGTATATAATTATATAGTTAGCGAAAAAGAAAAACTGCTAGTGTAGGTTTATAGCTAAAAGGAAAGACTGGGTTTATATTTGCCTAATTAGAGGACTAGTCCGCCGCAGACCAACGCTAGCTAGCTACGGCTAGTGTAGAACAAAGGGGGACATAAGCTACCTTTTATAGCTTCGTTTTTAACGTGAATAGCCTTCCTTTTTTCCAACAACCACCAATTATAAATCAACTGCATAACCAATAGTGCACGATTCCACTAAGTGAGACCCTACCAATAAAAGAAGAAGAAAAATAATTGATGGGACAGTGATTGGATCTGATAAGCACATTGATTGAATCTGTGTCAAATTTTCACCCCCGACCAAAGCACCATTTGGGGAACCTAATGTGACGAGATATAGGGGTTAAGCTTATGCAGCGTACAGGCGATTGTCTTTTGCACTCTCGCAATAGTTACAAGCTATTAGTAGCTTAGCAGCAGCGCATTGCACCTTTGACTACGTAGCTAAGACTAACTAAGAGTATATGCAGCGCTAGACCTACTTATTATAACTTGCAAACTATACTCCAACAAAGTCGCAGTTTAAGTTTAATAAATACCTTAAGATTAACTGCCTAAAAGGTCAGAGGGACCTGCTGGCTATTTTAGGCTTTTATTTTATTGCAGCAAACTACTGAATAAACTAGGGGGTATATGACGAGATATAGGGGTTGAGCCTGTGTAGCGCATAGGCGATCGTTCTTTGCACTCTCGCAATACCTAAGTATTATGTTCTATCGGTGTGGTGAAGCCGAACCGTGGGCCGCTCAGGTTGGTTTCTCATACCTGGAAACGCGGGGCAACTTTAGGAGTCACTTTCCACAAGGATCGAGAAAGCATCCAACGAGGTTTCTACTCTATGGTCCCCTCCCTTGTACTGTGATACACATTGGTGCGCACATAAATACCTAGTCTACAGGTTGTACAGAGTGACTCGCTCCAATGCTTTGATTTGTGACTTATTCCCCGGTTACCAGGGTGAGTACCGAAGTACCACAGTCGGGTCTGGAAGTGACCTCAAAGGAACATGATTTGAGTGTCCCTCTTCTTTGGACTCCCGCTTTCAGTATTGCCGAGTATACCGATCATTCAATTTTCGTAAGAATCCTCTGTGCTCCCTCAAACCGTACACTGAAGCATTTACTAACCCAGTCAATTGTGTCGTGGCCTGGAGGGCGTTCAGCCATGTATAGTTATGCCCCGTTAACTCGACGAAGCGATTCGCAAGGCCTGGAAGCCAGACGATGATATAGGACAAAGGGAAAATGCTCAAGAGGAACCAGTGCCAGGTCTCCTGATCGAGGTCCGAGCTAGCGATGATCCTCAGACGAGGCCTTAGTGACGGCTTCGATCTCATCTCAACATGCACTGTCTCGTGAGAGAAGGCGGAGCGCAGGAGCTGAGGTCTTTCAAGGAGTTTGGAATCTGGTCTTGTGTCAGCTTCAATGTTCATCACCTCCTCTGATTTGCGGCATCCCAAATCTGCCTAGTGGCAGCTTCGTACATACCGTCATAAGCTCCTGAAGGAGAATGTCTGCCCAGTATGATCTGGTCGTGCGTATGCCGTAGAGTATTTTCCGCCTCAGTCCGTTGCCCGTTATCGTAGGACACACTGTATCGTTGTTGCTGGCTGTTCTTTCTGGCCTGGAGACGATGACGAACGCGGTTGAAAAGAATGATGTACAGAATGATGACTGCGATGAAAATGCCCATCCTCCATGCATGGCCGAGAACATAACGCAAAACAGGTGGCTTGGGGGAGATCCAGCACCAGTCGCCCCTTACTGGTCCAATCTTGTCCAGACCCAGAGCTATTGTGCCCGTGATAAGAGGCACGATCCAGACTGAAAGGCAGACGAGGCGGATTTTCGACATGGAAGGATTGGCAATCCAGGGGTTGAAGCTCAATGTCATGAAAGTGACCACACAGATGGCAAGAATGGAAAAGTCTGCAGCCTGTATGGTCGCAGAGCAAGCGCCGAAAGTGTCAGTCATCGTTGCATCACCTGGGCAGAAAAGTTCCTTCATCGTGCTCACGGCTTACCTGTACGGAAACTTGACCTAGCCATCCATTAACGTTGCATAATGTTCCCTTGGGGATTTTCTTCGCGTTTGTCACAACCCAAATACCGGATACGGTGTTATTGAGTGCGTTGATGAATTCTGTACAGGATATTTTGTTGGTCAGGGGCATTTCGACTGTACGACTCGACCGCCTTTCGCCAGGCCGACCCCATCTGGGCACTCACCTGCTGTTGTCAAGTTGATCACTAGTGCATATCGAAGGGATCCTCTCTTGCTCGTATCGTGCGACAACACCCATACAATCAATACGAGACCAGTAGCAACAAATGACAGGGTGCTACAGATAAGAGAGGGTATGGTAACCTCTGGTAGCCAAAACATAATGGTGATGCTGAACTGATGTGCTTGAAATGTATGCTCCGCGCTGGTATAGACTGAAATGGCCGTGTGCGAAGGAATGTTTCGTATGGACGCATATATCTAGTGTGGTTCCAATGTTCAACACCGATTCAACGAACGTCAACAACTCGTGGACGGGGAGAAATCAAATTACGAAGGCTCTGGCTCGGAGGAGTAGACGTTCGCAAATATGTACCTGTTGATCATTTTCACGAACGAGATAAAACTCGGATACTTGAAACTCAATTTCGAGAGCCTCTGCCCCAGGTGCACATGTCATTCCGACTTAGATGCCAGTCTCGAACGACATTGGACATCTGTGATTAACATCAAGATTCAACTCTACAGTAACACAGGATTGGAATTGGCCTGGCTTCAATTTGCCTGGCTTGCAATCTGCCGAGCACCCCGCCTACAAACACATCGCAGTGGCTCCGTTGCCGCCGCAAACTTTGTTCTGAAACGCGCACATGTAGTATGTGGGATCCTGCATGTGGAGGTTGGTGTGTAGTACTATATTCCAGGGCGTATCAAAATCTTGTGCCATTGGCACCTTCTCTAACATCGCCAATGCTTCCAGCTGAACGGCCTGCCTGACTTTGGCTGAGGTAGACGTATCTTTTAGCTTGGCCGCGAAAGAGAGTTCACGCGATGTTTCGTTTGTCAGGCACGTCAGTGGAAGGCCGTGCAGACCTCGAGATCTGCAAACCATCTTTCCCAAGAGGTGGATCGTCCAGTCCGTGCCATAGAGAAGTCGACATAGTAAGGGGCTATAAGAGCCTGTTCGCCGGGTCATTGCACACATACCAATGGACATTATTCAGACTTCGAGACACGCAGGTGTCGCTTCACAGAGAGACAGCTGCCAGAATCTGAGCTGCTGTAGGGATTTTGCAACGTAGACTGAATCAGATCGAAGGCTAGAGCTCCATCCGTGGCTGAGCGATATCATAAGGCTCTTGTCATAACTTAAAGCTTTCGTCCTGGCGGCAGCCCTAGAGACTTTGACTCCAGATTTGGATTCAGGGCCTTATCGAATTGTAGCTGTACTCGCATGCATTCCCTGCGTGACCTCCGGACCTCGGCATAGGCAATTAATCATCTGATCTGGTCCAGTCTACATGATGGTGGTCAGGTGGTCAGTGGAGATGAGAGGTAAGATACAGATACGGCATGAAGGCAAGGCGAGATACCGATCCATCAGAGAACCTTTGGAGATTCTCGGCAGAGAATTTGGACGGGATGAACTTTTTGCTGCATCAGTTACATCATTGAACAGAGCTGTGCCGTTGTTTTCTCAATTGTATTACAGCTCCTGCTGCTCCCTTTGATACAAATTGGTATAGGTCCAGATGAGCACTTCACTTCCCTCTTTGCATTGTACTCGGACACCGTGATGACGGAATAATGAAACATCTCGTGACGTGGAAAAACCCGCAAACCTCCTTCTGAGCTTCAAGGCCTGAATCACAACGCTGACGCTAGACTTTGCTTTGCGTGAGCATTAGTTCTAGGACCGCCTCGTGCACAGGCTCGATCCACAGATCCAGTCCGAGCCGCACACCCGATGGATTAGAAACCAGCAACAGAGTCATTTATGTCGAGGGTTGGAGCACAATTTCTCCGGAAACGCCCTCCCTCCCCAGGGGCCAGTAGGGTAATGTGCTACCTAGGTATCCTTACCTAGGTAGGGGAAGGAGCTATGGATGAGTTAGATGCTTATGGTAGACCGGCAGTACCTGGCCTGCTGTCTCCCGTGTGACATGGCCTGATTGTTTTGTGCACGGTGATGCTTTGACCAGATCTGTTCGCCACGCAAACTGATCATTTCCTCGTCCACCATGCTAGCTGGTTCAGCTCTCTCCGCCATATGCCGAGGCTGGAGCTGTGGATTGTTCGAAGTCTCCCTGCTTGAAGACCACGGGTCCTTACGCCAAGTGAACAAGGCCAACGGCAATAATACAACTGAAAGCATTCCTTCGTGTTCACCCTGACAGTGGTGCTGAACAGCCTCCCAGGGGCGTCTAGCTGTGCTTATGAGGGACAGGTGCACTGCCTACCTACCTAGGTACACAGGTACATTGTCAATGACGAGAACGGGCGAAGTGGTGATGGCGGTGAATATTTAAGGAGAATGGATATTCCCAGGGCTGATTTTGGATGTCCCAAGGCAAGTTGGTCGAATCATCACTAGCACTATAGCTCCAAGGTTACAACGGCTGCTACAACTGCCATAGCTAAAATTGACTGACTAGTTGACTGAATAGTTGACTGACTGGTTGATTAACTAGTTGAAAGTTTAGGGCGAGAATTATTAAAGATTTAAGCTGTAATTATAGCATTTGCAGCAATTTAAGGGTATAGGGGGAGGGCGGGGGTAAAATAAGAGAACGGATATTTGTACTGTCATTTTCGGATATTTCACTATAAGTGGACCCCTTTATCGCTAGTGGATGTATAAATTAACCCCACTATCTGCAACCCAGCCAAAATCGCAGCAATATAGATATAGCATCTATTACAGCACATTTCAGTCAATTATACTTAATTATAGTCTATTGCACCCTTATTCTTTTTCTATATCGCAAACCCTTTATAAAAGCAATTAATCAAATAACGCTGCCATTTAAATATACTTTTTTATTGTTTCTTTTATAGTTGCTGCTAATTTATTAACAGTTTATTTAATAAGCGCTTTGCTAGTTTTAAGCCTTTTAGTTAATAGCTTAGTTAATAGCTTAGTCTAAAAGCAGTTATTTTTAATAATAGTAGACTTAGTGTTTTTTATTGTAATAAAAGTCTGCTTAGGGCTATAATTGTATTAAATGTAAGCATATAAAGGTTTAGAACGGCGCTTAAAAGTAGTATAACTAGCAGCTTTGGTAAAGTGGTCTAACTTTGCCTTTACCTCTTTGTATATATTGTATTCTTTTAATATAAATTTAAGCTATATTAGTAGGTTAGCTAAGGCTAGCTAGCGGCCGTTGTTTGCTACAATGCTGGCGTTTTAACCCTTATAAGCTGCTTTGTCTTTAGCATTTAAATAAGCATAATTTAAAAAGGTTATTATTGCTGCAACGTAGCGATTTGAGATTTAGTTAATGTAAATGTTATTTTTAGTGCTAATTTAATTAATTAACGTTATTTTTATGCCTAGAAAAATCTTTTAGTAATGCGCATAGTTGAGTATTATATAGAAAGAGATTTTAGGTAAAGGTTGTAAAGTTGCAAAGGGGATTAATTATACTAATTAATTAAAAGGATAGGCGGTTAGGTAGGTAGTGGGGTTTTGTATAAAATCTTATCTTATCAGATCTTATCAAAGGACAGCTTTTGATTGGGTGCAGCCATTGCGCTAGTGATTTTGCAGTAAAATATCCGAAAATGACAGTATAAATATCCGTTCTCTAAAATAAATGCATATGCGTAGCTTTTCATTAGTCGCGGCCATTGCAGGAGGCCCAGTTGCCCTGGGACATCCAAAATCAGCCATGGGAATATCCGTTCTCTATTTAAGTACTTTACCTACGAAGGAACCTTCCTTGCGGAGGCCAATCACGCCTCACTTAAATGTAACTCTTCAGGCGTTTATGCATTGATTGCTTGAATTATGTTGCGTTAGTATCAATACTTCTAATCCTTACATGTCCAGACACACTTGCCTTGCCAGCAGCTTTCCAAGGTAGAAATCAGCGATGGCTCCGTAAGTTAGCAGGTAGGGATATTAGGTAGTATTGTCGTCATTCTATAGCCAATACTTCCATTCACCTTCCATCATTCCCGCGGCTCGCCTCCCCATCTGACCAGTCAATACGCTGGATGTAGCTCTCCTCAGGAATTGCCCGTCTGACATGGTGCCAGTCACCCCCTTTCCGTCCTTGTCCCACACAAGCTTGCCCCTGAGAAAGACCCAGCGCGGCCAGTTGCGTACCTCGATGCCTTCGAATGGGGTGTAGTCGATCTTGTGATGGAGTAATTCATTCGTGATGCGAAAAGTTTTGGGCTTGCTTGTCTTGCCGTCTTGCGTGCCTCCGTTGACAGAGAATGTCGGCGGTCCAACTGCTTCCGGGTGCCAAATGACGAGGTCCGCATCAAAGCCAGGTAACAGGCTCCCCTTTCGATCCCCAAGACCGTACAACTTGGCAGGGTTGGTCGACGTCAATTCCACAAATCTCGGCAGCGAGATACGAATCTTATCATCGTAGAACGTCTGCCCGGCACTCGGGTCGAAAGTCCTGTCAAACAGCAACGGCAGCCTCGTTTCGATACCCGGTAGTCCGTTCGGCACATTTCTGAAATCCGCCTTGATACAACCATGGTCATCGATGACGGCCGTCTCCATCGCCTTCCCCTTCTTCCCACACTCGTGGTCAAACGTAGCGGGCGCGTGGTCCGAGCTGATCACAGTGAACGTCCCATTCGCGACGCTCCGCCAGATCTCCTCGAGATCCCTCTCGTCGTGCCTGAGCGGCGGCGCGCAGATGTTCTTGGAGCCCTCCACGTCCCTCTCGCCGCTCCGCAGGCTCTCGCTGACGAGATACAGATAGTGCGGGCACGTCTCGGCGTGCACGGGCAGCAGCCGCGCCTGCGCGTCGGCGGCGAGCTGCACGGCCCGGGGGGCGCTCATGTGCACGAGCAGGATGGGTGTGTCGGTCACCTCGGCGAGCGAGATGGCCCGGTACGTCGCCTCCGCCTCGGCGATCTGCGGGCGCGCGACGGCGTGGAAGAAGGTGCCCGTGTTGCCGGCCGCGGCGAGCCGCGCCGTGATGGCCGCGATCATGTCGCTGTTCTCGGCGTGGATCATGGTCGTGATGCCGAGGCTCCGCGCCCGCATCATCACGTTGAACAGGTCCGCATCGCCCAGCTTCATGGGCTCGTAGGTCATGTACAGCTTGACGGAGGAGATGCCCTCCTCGCTGACGAGCTTGGGGAGTTCGGTCTCGAGGACGGTGGGCGTTGGGTTGGTCAGGATCACGTGGAAGCCGTAATCGCAGTAGGCGTTGCCTGTGGCCTTTTTGTGGTAGGCTGTGAGGGCTGGGTAGAGGGACTCTTCGTCTCGTTTCTGGCTGGCGAAGGCAATTACTGTGGTATTTCCGCCTGCGAGGGCGCTGCGTGAGCCGGTCTCCCAGGTATCTCCGGTTGGTGAGTTGTCTTGTTGTATGTGAACATGTGAGTCGACGCCTCTGTTTCATAGTCAGAATGATGATATGACTGAATTATCGGTGTAGTCTTCACGATGAGACAAGAAACATACCCGGGAGTGATATAGGCTCCCTCAGCGTCGACGACTATAGTCTCGGGTCCTGCTTCAAGCCCACGGCCGATGCAGTCTATCTTGCCATCTTTGATACCTATCTGAAGACCCAGTGGCAGGACTTCGGAAGCAGTGACCTGAATGAGACGTTAGCGATACTGTTACAGCGGATTCGATGTGCCACTACAATCCTACTGGACTTCATGTGGGGCCTCTGGTTGTAACTCACAATGCGGCCGTTCGTAACGATTGTATCAAGCATCTTGAAGGATTTTACTTTGAAGCGTCAAGAATGAAAATTCGAGCTGCTTTCGAGAGATGAGGATCTGGCAGCAACACCTATGTGGTCGACCAAACCTAAAACACCAAGACCAAGAACCGTCGTATAACACGAATGCCCAACAGGAAAAATATCGTAAACGTGAGGGCCCGGTCGGAGGGGCCCGGAGGAATGGCACCTAAACAAGTGCGGTACTATCTGCGGAACTCCATATTTAGCTCCTATAAGTACTACACAGAGATATGTCAACGGGATATGGTAATGGCATGAATGTACATAGATAAGCATGGCCATCGGCATCAAAGACGTGGCGTTCGGCGCCGAGTGGGGAAGATAGTGGTAGCGGGCCGGAAACCGGCCGCCCTCCATGCTCCGGCATACTACCGGGTCATCCTATAGATAGTAGGCAGCATGGGCCATGAGGCTTCGTTGTTGAATACGTACAGCTGAAATTCGAAGCTATATACACTGAGCTCAGTCTCACTCAAAGACCCTGGTATCTTCCAAGGAGTGAGCCAATACACCAACAAGCTACCACCACTTACTTCACGATGGCCACCAACGCGCCTCCTCCCAAGCCCCAGCCAAGGCTTCTCACTCTGGCCGCCGCCCAGATGGGCCCCAACCAGCTCGCAGACGCCCGCGAGGCCATCCTGGACCGCATGATGGCCCTGCTCAACAGCGCCGCCAGCCAGGGCGCCAGGCTCGTCGTGTTCCCCGAGCTGGCCCTGACGACCTTCTTCCCGCGGCACCAGATCGACGACCCGGCGGAGAAGGCCCGGTTCTTCGAGCCCGAGTCCCACGCGGCACCCAACGCCGTCGTGGACTCGCCGCGGGTGCGGCCGCTCTTCGACCGCGCCCGGGCGCTGGGCGTCGACGTCTACCTCGGGTACGCGGAGCGCTGGACGGACGAGCGGGGCGAGATGAGGGACTACAACACCACGCTGTACTTCTCCGGGCGGCAGGGACGCGTCGTGGCCAAGTATCGCAAGGTTCACCTCCCGGGCACCGTCGAGCCGCTCCCCGACAGGACGGGCCGCGGCGTCGAGCAGCAGCTCGAGAAGCGCTACTTTACCCCGGGGGACCTGGGATTCCAGGCGTTCCGCGCGCCGGGGCTGGTCGAGGGTGCACTGACGAGCACGTCGCCCGACGCTCAGGGCAAGGAGGCCAAGGAGCTGGAGGGTAAGGGTGATCCCATCCTGGGCATGATTATCTGCAATGACCGGCGGTGGGCCGAGGCGTGGCGATGCTACGGGCTGCAGGGCGTCGAGATCGTGCTGGACGGATACAACACGACGGCGTGGGCGCCGCAGTACGAGGGCACCAAGGAGGAGCAGGAGGCTGAGGCGCTGTTCCACCACAAATTGAGTTGTCAGAGTGGGAGTTATACCAATGCGTGTTTCAGCGTCAATGTTGCCAAGTGTGGGATCGAGGACGGCGGTGGGTTGATCGCAGGAAGTGTCATTTTCGATCCAGATGGGCATGTGGTTGCGGAGAGCAGTACCAAACAGGACGAGATCGTGCTGGCGACGATTGATCTTGCGAGGTGTAGAAGGGGCAAGGAGAGGGTGTTCGCGTTTGAGAGGCATAGAAGGACTGAGCATTATGGGAGGTTGGTGGAGCAGACTGGTGTAGTCGAGCCTCCGCTGCTGAGTTGAAGCGAGATAGAACTGAAGCATAGAACCAGCATGAAGCAAGTGTTTGAAACTGAGGTCATTGCACGACCGGAAATGTTCTTTTTTCGCAATTTTCCGATGTCTCCGAACGCCAGCGCTATAATGCAGAACAATGAAATTGCCAGAGCAGAAGCTCTAGGCCACCCGACCGCCCATGCCGCTCTTGAAGCCACCGAGCACAGCACCCCACTGACTGCCCAGGCTCTTGTCGTTCATTGACTCTGCATGCCGGCCTGTGACTACCCTCCGCATCAGAATTGTGTCTTTTGCATTCTTCAAGTTCCTGCCATCTCCTGTCGTAAGGAAGTCCTGGAACCACTGCTCCTCAGCGCTGTCTAGAGGAAGGCTGACTAGCTCAGTAGCCCTGGCCGCTACGTTCTCCCCGCCTTCCAGCACAGACGCGATGAGTTGCTGGAACAGCAGTTGCCTCGTGTTCTCTGCCTTGGTGCGGGAGAAGTAGAAAGCCTCAGTGAGGCTCGTCTGAGCCATGGCCTCGAACAGGTGAGACAGGGCGGTCGAGGTGGTGAGGACAGGCTGGACGGCGTGGTAGTAGGACAGGGCCAGGCTGTAGTCATTGTTGGTAGCCTTCTGAACGAAGATTGTGATTATGTCGTCGGCGAACTCGGGGTAGAGGGAAGGATGTGCGAGGTACTCGAGGGCGACCTGCAAGCTAGGTCAGCGACTTGTCGCATTTGCCAGTCGACACGCATTGTGTAGGAACAGAGAATACGCACCACAAATTCGCCGCGGTCCATCAGCCACAGGCCCTTCATGAAAAGCTTGTACTTCTCAGGTACGGCAAAGTGGTACGCAAAGTTCTCGGCATAAGTGCCAGCTCTCTGCGAGCTGTCGTAGTCCAGCAGGAGGTAGTAGAAGACGGAGAGCTTCTGGTGGACGGCGGCTCTGCTTTCGCATATCTGTCTGTGCAGCTCGTGGATGCCCTTCTCGGTCTTGGGCGGATATGCCTTGGCTGTAGAGAAGGAGAGTGACTTGTCAGGCTGGTAACAATTTAGCTGAGCTGGGCTGGATTGATCGACTTACTCTTGGTAACGCCGAGGGCGCGCAGGACGCGGTCGATGAAGAGGACGCCATTGAGGCTCTTCCTAAGGGTTTCGACCTCGTCCGCCAGGCCTGTGTTGCTGTAGGGCGAACCCCATTCTGGCCGGAAGACGTTGTGGACGCGGGTGTAATCGTCCATCATCCGCGATCTTTATGAGGGTTGGTGTGTGCTGTGATGCCTTGGACAGTACCATAAGAAGCGTCGTCGCGAGCCTCGAGTCTTGAGGTCGAACGCCGAATTTCGAGATGGCGGTCGCTTGTCGCAAATGTTAAGGTTTGTATTGTAGCCACTGCGACGCGCTAGCAGATAAGAGAGCTCGTGCAGCCGTGGACCAGGCCCTCCGTTCACTTTCGTCGAGAGGGAGTGTGTTTGTGGTTGCGCAGTTGCTACGAGAGACTGGCGATTGACACGAGCTGGATATCAGATTGAGGAGTCGTTCGAGACTGCAAGTACTCAATGTTCTCGGACCGAGAAGTGCTCACGTTGGTTTCTTTACATAGCTTTGTTGTAGTAGAAAGAGGCATCGATACAAGGCATTGGCGCGCCCGCATCCCTGACACGCACGCGGTGGAGCCGGCAGCAGCGGGCACACACCCCTGTCAGAGTCAGTTCAGCGCGTGTTTTTGTTTACTGGAAACCCAGTTTTTGAACGAGCAGAGCAACCCACTGTGCAACCACGATCCGACAACCCACTTTGCACTTGCACCCCTCCTCGACACTTTCGATTCAGGCACTTGCACGGGCAGAACACGACACCAGACGACAGCTTTCGGTCTCGACAACGACCATTACCATCTTTCTTTCTTTTTGAACGTCCTCAATACGTTATCGTTCGATCTTGTTTGTCCCGTAGTCCAACCGCCCCCCCCCCTCTCTCCCACCTCCGCCCCGGAACACAACCGCCCAGCATGTCGACGCGACCCACCAGACGAGCAGCCGCAAAACGCAAACAGATCATAGAAGAAGACTCCGACGACGAGATCAACGGCTCCCCATCTCCACCCGCCGCCGAGGACAGCGAAGATGACTTCACTCCGGTGCCCGCTAAGAGCGCGCCGCGCAAGTCTGTCGGCAGAGCGTCTGTCGGCGTCGGCAGGGCGAGGAGGCAGACAACACAGCCACCAGCACAGACAGAGACACCACCATCCGGATCATCAGCCGGGCGCAAACCTGGTAGAGCGAGGAAGAGCGGCGCAAAGGATAGAGCCACCGCCGAGCCCAGCGTTGAGCCAAGTCAATTGGAAGCAGACGAGACTATCACCCCGACTGGATCAATGGCGCGCAGGCGTGGCAGGCCACGCAAGAATGTGATCAAGGAGGAAAGCGTCGAGCCAGAAGCCGTCAGTGCGCCTGTCGCCCAACCGAGCATCCAACCCAGCATTGAGGAACAGGAGCCTGAAGAGCAGGACGAGAACGCCGAGCCCAATGACACCACCATGGACGTTGACGAGGAACCACCCGTCAAGAAGGGCCGCGGCCGAAAGCGCAAGAGCGTCGCGCCTCCTGCACCACCTCCAGCCAAGTCGCCAACACCTGCTCGAGGCACGCCTGCTCGAGGCACACCTACGCAGGCTACACCTGCGCGGGCTACACCTGCACCAGACCTACAGCCTCCAGCCTCTGCAGGGCCGGTAGCCACTCCCAGGCCTTCCGCGACGCCCGATCCCGACAGGTTCCAGACACCGCTCGCGGACATCACCGACGCAGTCGGCAACGATCAGCGACGCGCCATTGAGGACACCCTCTTGAACACCGCCAAGCCGGTCAAGCCTCTGGACACGGTCATGGACAAGCCGATGGACATAGTGCTCAAGTCGCGGACGATGGTCATCCCGCAGGTCGAGGACCTCACGCCGAAACCGCGTCTTGTCATCACATATCTCATCCTCACCAATTTCAAGAGTTATGCCGGGCGCCAAGAAGTCGGACCTTTCCACGCGTCCTTCTCTTCGGTCGTTGGCCCCAACGGTTCCGGCAAGTCCAATGTCATCGACTCGCTGCTGTTCGTCTTTGGCTTCCGCGCCAGCAAGATGCGGCAAGGGAAACTGTCCGCTTTGATTCACAACTCCGCGCAGTATCCCAATTTGGACCATTGCGAGGTAGCTGTGCACTTTCACGAGGTTTTGGATCATGTACGTACAATCCCCTTTCCTGCATACAGTTGAACGCGTGCGCTAAGATACATACTCTGAAAGCCCGGTGGTGGGCACGAAGTCATTCCCGATTCTGAACTCCATATCTCCCGCAAGGCTTTCAAGAACAACTCCAGCAGCTACTACATTAATGGGAAAGCATCAAATTTCACGACCGTCACCACCCTGCTGAGGGATCGCGGTGTCGATCTGGACCACAAGCGGTTCCTGATCCTGCAGGGTGAGGTCGAGTCGATCGCACAGATGAAACCCAAGGCTGCCAATGAGCACGATGATGGGCTACTCGAATACCTCGAGGATATCATCGGCACTTCGAAATACAAGGCGCCAATCGATGAATCCGCCACTGAAGTTGAGACGCTCAACGAGATTTGCATGGAGAAGAGCGGTCGTGTTCAACTTGTGGAAAAGGAGAAGAACAGCCTCGAAGACAAGAAACAAAAAGCATTAGCATTCATACGCGATGAGAACGAATTGGCAACGAAGCAATCTGCACTATACCAGCTCTACATCAGCGAATGCAACGACAATCTTGTTGTCTCGGAGGAGGCCATCACGCAGATGCAGGCTCAGCTCGATGAAGAGCTCGAGAAGCACCACGGCAGCGAGGCTCTCATCAAGGAGCTGCAGAAGAAGTTCTCCAAGGGCAACAAGGAATGCGATGCCCAGGATAAGGAGACGCAAGCCTTGCTCAAGGAAATGGCCAAGTTCGAACAGGAGCGGGTCAAGTTCGACGAGAAGCGCAAATTCTTGACGGACAAGCGCAAGAAGTTGGAAAAGACCATCACCAACGCCGAGAAAACGACCTCTGAAGCCGATGAAACGATCGAGCAGTGCACAGAAGACATTCAGAACCGCGCCGAGGAGATCGTCACTATCGAGCAGCAGATCAAGGAGGAGGAAGCGGAGCTCACCACCATCCGTGAAGCTCTGAAAGGCAAGACGCAGGCCTTCTCGGATCAGATCGCTGCCAAACAGAAATCTCTTGAGCCATGGCAGGAGAAGATCAACCAGAAGCAATCTGCCATTGCCGTCGCTGAGAGTGAGATGAACATTCTCAAGGAAAAGGCAAATGCCGGTGCTGTTGCTCTCGAAGAAATGGAGAGCAAAGTCACCTCCATCGAGGAGCGCCGCACGGAGAAGGAGAAAGAGCTCAAGGCCTGCCAGAAAGAAAAGGTCGAGCTGGAGGCAGAGGCCAAAGAGGTCGAGACTGAGATACAGGAGCTTGTGGGACAAGAGCCCAAGATTCGGTCCAAGGTCTCAAACGCCCGACAGAAGGCCGATGAAGCTCGATCAAGCCTGTCTGCCACTCAGACTCAGGGTAACGTGCTCACGGCCCTCATGCGTATGAAGGAGTCTGGCCGTATTGATGGTTTCCATGGCCGCTTGGGCAACCTGGGTGCTATCGATCAGAAGTACGACGTGGCCATCTCGACGGCTTGTGGCGCTCTGGACAATTTCGTCACTGACACCGTCGAGGCCGGTCAGCAGTGCATCGAGTATCTGCGCAAAACAAACATGGGCCGCGGCAACTTCATCTGTTTGGACAAGCTGAGGTCGCGAGACCTTTCCGAGATCCAAACGCCGGAGAATGCGCCGCGTCTCTTCGATCTCGTCAAGCCCAAGGAGGACAAGTTCAGGCCAGCTTTCTACCACGCCCTGCAGGATACCCTTGTTGCCACAGATCTTGCACAGGCCAACCGCATTGCATACGGCGCCAAGAGATGGCGAGTTGTCACGCTCAACGGCGAGCTGATCGACAAGTCCGGTACAATGTCTGGTGGTGGTAACACGGTCAAGAAGGGTTTGATGTCCTCCAAGCTTGTTGCCGACACCACGAAGGAGCAAGTCCATAAACTTGAGGGCGATCGCGACTCGCTCGAGCAGAAGTTCCAAGAGTTCCTCGACTACCAGCGCGATTGCGAGAACCGTCTTCGTGACCTCAAGAATCGGATTCCGCAGCTTGAGACCAAGATGCAGAAAATATCTCTTGAGATCGAGAGTTCCACCAGAAACTTGGCCGACGCTCACCGCCGCATTAAGGAGCTTGGAAAGGAGCATCAGCCATCCAAGACGGATGACAGCCGTATCGCCGCCCTCGAGAAGGAGATCAAGAGTCTGATCAAGGAAGTCGAGAAGCTGCATAGCGAGACTGCCACCGTCGAGGAGGAAATCAAGGCGCTTCAGGACAAGATCATGCAGGTTGGTGGTGAGAAGCTTCGTGCGCAAAGGACCAAGGTCGACGGCCTCAAGGCAGAGATCGCCTCGCACAACGAGGAGACGTCCAAGGCTGAGGTCAAGAAGGCCAAGGCGGAGAAGCAAAAGGTCAAGCTGGCCAAGGATCATGCCAAAGCCACCAAGGAGCTCGAGGCAGCTGTGCGCGATCTCGAAAAACTTGAAGACGAGATCCAAAACTCTGGCGACAAAGCTGAGGACTTCAAGGCTCGCGTTGAGGAGGCCCAGGAGGCTCTTGCTGTCAAGAAGCAGGAGCTTGCTGAGCTCAAGTCCGAATTGGACGACAAGACAGCGGAGCTCAATGCTACTCGTGCCATCGAGATCGAAATGCGCAACAAGTTCGAGGAGAACCAGAAGGTCCGTGTCGAGTACCAGAAGAAGGTTCACTACTGGGAGGACAAGCTGTCCAAGCTCAAGTTCCAGGATATCGAGGACCTCGAATCTGCTGCTGCGCCAAAGCCTGCTGCCAACGGAGCCGCTGACGGAGAGACTGAGGGAGAAGGAGAGGGCGCGTCTGGAAACGGCGGACATCAGGCAAACGACGAGAATGAGGATTCTGACGAGGACATGGTGGATGCCGACGCTGAGCCCGTGGAAGAAGAGGTTGACAATACTATCGTCCGAGACCGCAAGACACAGAAGACATTGCCCCGTTACAGCAAAGATGAGCTCGAGGGCATGAACAAGGCAAAGCTCAAAGGCGAAATCGTGGCTCTTGAGGAGAAGACGCAAAACGTCAACGTCGACCTCGGCGTCCTCGCAGAATACCGCCGCCGTGTCGAGGAGCACGCCGCTCGATCTTCAGATCTTCAAACGGCCGTAACTCAGCGTGACGCCGTCAAGAAGCGCTGCGACGAGCTGCGGCGTCTGCGCCTGGAAGGCTTTATGGAAGGCTTCAGCATGATCTCTTTACGACTAAAGGAGATGTACCAAATGATCACCATGGGTGGTAACGCTGAGCTGGAGCTGGTCGACTCGCTCGATCCCTTCTCTGAGGGTATTCTATTCAGTGTCATGCCGCCCAAAAAGTCCTGGAAGAACATCAGCAATCTTTCTGGTGGTGAGAAGACGCTCAGCAGTTTGGCGCTGGTGTTTGCGCTACATCACTACAAGCCGACGCCGCTGTACGTGATGGACGAGATCGATGCCGCGCTGGATTTCCGAAATGTGAGTTGTCTTCTTCCCCCCCGCCCCTCCCCCTCGCACACTCTCTTCGACCCACGTTCCTATGCTAACATTGGCCATCACAGGTGTCCATCGTCGCCAACTACATCAAGGAACGGACCAAGAACGCCCAATTCATCGTCATCTCGCTGCGCAACAACATGTTTGAGCTCGCTGCGCGCCTGGTGGGTGTGTACAAGGTCAGCCACATGACCAAGAGCGTGACGATCGAGAACCACGATTATGTCATCGGCAGGAGGCCGCAGCCGCAGCAGCCGCAGCAGTTGGGCATCGGGGCGACGCAGACTGTCAATTTTACGCTCAGCCAGCCTTGGCGATAGGATGATGGCGATCTTCTTTGATTTTTGATGGGTATGCATACATGACACGAACACACGGTCGGTTGAACGCTGCTATTGGGAGTCACGTCTGGATGATGGAGACAATGGGCTGTACAGATTTTCGGTTTGGATTGGGTTGGGTATTACTATTGTTGAATCACTGCATCCAGTTCTTTGCCCTGAAAATATCAGTATATACCGTTTGTGGGTCTTGTCAGTGCTTGAAGTTTGTCTGAGCAGGCTGATGTGCTTGTGGTATAGCCAAGTCCGCAGGTGATGATGTCTATGTCAGTTGACTCAAAGGTCGGTACATACGACAGTATAGTACCTATGAGTGTGGTTATCTCTCATCCCGACTGGCACCCCTCTCTTCCGATCCACATTTTATCCTTCTCTCTTCCCCTTTCCCCTCCTCAAAAGTTGGCAGAAAGCTCATTGGGCTCCCGCTGAACTCACCACATGCAGGCTCTCTGTGTGCTGGCCTCCATGATCTCCCTCAGCCGTTCGGCTGTTTTCAGGCAATGAGGTCTATCAATATACCAGGAGAAAATAACCACAGCGTCTCCAAGGTCTGCCAAGAGATGAATATAAAAGTACCTAGGTATGCGAGTATCGCGTCTCCGGCGTCGGTAGTGTAAAGAATACAGATAGGCATTGGATTATGCGGGGAAGGAGATAAAGGCCGTCACAATCTTGATGACCTACGCCGTTCGCACTCTGATAGTCTCTTGAGGGCATTTCGGCCGCTGGGCATATTTATGAACGTCCAAACTTTCAACGCCTGATTTTTCCTTCGTGGTTATCTTATATTGGCCCAAGACCACTTAGCATTTCTTTTTCCACTGCAACCGGCGTGGAAGAATACGTTGTCGAGATGAGCCCTGCTGCCCCGTTCAGGCTGACTGCAAGCCAGGTCGCTGGCCAGATCCGATCTGGAGATCTGACGGTTGA
Source organism: Dendrostoma leiphaemia (assembly GCA_026120015.1). Taxonomy (NCBI): domain Eukaryota; kingdom Fungi; phylum Ascomycota; class Sordariomycetes; order Diaporthales; family Erythrogloeaceae; genus Dendrostoma; species Dendrostoma leiphaemia. The sequence goes on from JALRMF010000092.1 coordinate 81,782, forward strand.
GGAATATGCACGATCTCTCTTGGCCCATATCAAGGAGCGAGATGACACAGTCAGGGCATGGGCATACCTCGACCCCGATCACGTCCTCGCCCAGGCGAGGGCGCTCGACAAGATCCCGCCAGAGAGCCGCGGGCCGCTCCATGGCGTATCGGTCGGCGTCAAAGATGTCATCTACACCCACGACATGCCGACGCAGCACAACTCGCCCATCTACGCTGGCAGCGCCCCTGCCGTAGACGCCGGGTCCATCATGATCCTCCGCAACGCCGGTGCTTTGATCCTGGGCAAGACGACGACGACTGAGTTTGCGGCCACGACAGACGGCCCGGCGACGCGCAACCCCCACGATCCCGCTCGTACGCCCGGGGGCTCCAGCTCCGGCTCGGGCGCCGCGGTGGGCGACTTCCAGGCGGCGATCGCTCTCGGCACGCAGACCGCCGGCAGCACGATCCGGCCGGGCTCGTTCAATGGGATCTACGCCTTCAAGCCGACGTGGAACTCCATCAGCCGCGAAGGCCAGAAGATTTACTCTCTTATCTTGGACACGCTCGGCCTGTATGCCCGTTCCGTGGAGGACCTGGAGATGCTCGCCGACGTCTTTGCGCTGCAAGACGACGAACCGCCGCCGCCTCGGCAGACGGGAGGCCATTTTGAGGTCAAGGGAGCCAAGTTTGCCCGGATCAAGACGGTCGTCTGGGATGAACACGTCCAGCCCGGCACGGCGGCGGCCATGACCAAAGCCGCCGAGATCCTGCGGGCGCACGGGGCCGAGGTCGAAGAGGTCGAGCTGCCCGACGACCTGAGGGACTTGCCACAGTGGCACTCGCTTCTGCTCGATTCCGACGGGCGCACGTCGTTCCGCCCGGACTACCAGGTCGCGAGGGACCGGCTTCACCCAAAGATGGTAGGCCAGGTCGAGAACGCGAGCGGACACACCCATGCGGAGTACCTACGGGCCTTTGACAGCATCGCCGCGGCTCGGCCTAGGGTTGATGAGCTCCTGTCGAGGTATGCCGCAGTGCTCACGCCGTCTGCGCCGGGGGAGGCGCCCGTCGGCATGACGACGGGGACTGCGATCTTCAACCTGATCTGGACGGTATGTCTTATGCGCTCCTCGGTTGCCCGCAGCCTCTTTGTGGCACTGTTATGACATATGTGGCTGATGTTATACGTGCTTTGCTCGCAGAGTCTCCATGATCCCGTCGTCAATATTCCCGGCTTTGGCGGGGAGAACGGCATGCCCGTTGGGGTGTCCCTCGTCGCGCCGCGCTATCATGATCGGAAGCTGTTGAGGGTTTGCAGGGAGGTCGGACCATTGTTCGAGGCGGAAGGGGGGTGGAAGGCCCAAATATGAAATGCGGCGGCTTCAGGTCGAGTCTTGCCATGGGATTCAGAAAGACTTCTCGCGACAGCACTATGATGCCGAACTTCACTCAAGTACCTAGGTATTTCGTATCCAAGTAAGTATTCATGTCGGCATATCCCAGCGATATCAGAAATATGATGTTTTCTCCACTATACACCAGGACACCAGGGAAGTGGCTCTGGCACTGGAATCATTCGCATTCCTTAACATCTCCAAGAATCATACGTACGTCGCGTCATTGAGCATGACGCGGCACGTCTCCATCCCAAGCGTTGCCGCCCACGAGTGAGAAAAATAATTCGCCTTGGAGCATACATGCGGAAGTTACGCCGAGGTGCGGATATGGTGAAGCAAATTATATTCGGGGCCTGACTAGCGCACACCTCGGTGTGACGGACGAAGTCATTTCCAGGTTCAATGCCGAGCCAATGCATATATCGACGCGGCCTTCCAGGAGACATTCTGAATTCAAACTTCGCAGAAGTCAGGATCTTCCCTAGTGCCATGGCGCCATCGGCCCACTTGCTGCCACAATATGCGCTTTGCCAATAGACGAGGGGTGCTCGGGGCCATACTCGGATGTCGGTCCCACTCCTGGAGTAAACCGATGAGTGGAATAAATCCGTGAATGCAGTGCCGGGATTATTCACAATGCCCAGGGGGGGGGGGGTGACATCAAGGCCGTCGGTCTGTCAGGTTGACTACTTATATAATAGAATAGACAGACGCACACCGTTGCGTAAGTATGTGACCGACACACAAGCTGTACTTGTGCCAGCATCTGTTCATTCAAGATGTATTTATCGCCACTCCTCCTTGCTGGACTGGCGACATCGCTCGTCCAAGCCAAACAGCCCAACATTTTGTTTGTCCTTACGGATGACCAGGATATCGAGTTGGGCTCACTCGATTATCTCGATTCCGTGACGAGTCGCATTCAGGGCGAAGGTGAGTCGGCCTAGAAGGCTGGGTTGGCGCCGCGAAGAGATACAGGGCCAAACAGTTCTAACATCACGGATAGGCTTCACCTTCAACAACCACTACACCACAGTGGCATTATGTTGTCCCTCTCGGGTGGCCATGTTGCGCGGCCAGCAGGCACACAACACCAACAACACGAATGTCAATCTACCTGGCGGCAGCTTCCAGAAATTCCAGGCTTCGGGCGAGGACAACAACAATCTTCCGCACTACCTGAAGCTTGCTGGCTACAGATCGGAGTTCATTGGCAAGATCATGAACGGTTATGCCATCTACAACTACGACACTCCTCCCGCGGGGTGGGACCGGTTCGATGGGATGCTCGACCCCTGGATGTACACTTATAACACTCCGGTGTTTTCCGTGGACGGCGCAACGCCGCGGTACTACAACGGCTCCTACCTGCAGGACGTCGTCCATGCCAAAGCCGTCGACCGCGTGGAGAAGCTCATCGCCAACGAGACTGGCCAGCCATGGTTCCTCATGGTGGCCCCGACAGCGCCTCACGCGACGTTCAACGAGACAGGTGACTGGGCGCCGGTGCCGGCTGCTCGCCACAAGGACCTGTTCCCCAACGTGACGGCGCCACGCACGCCCAACTTCAACCCCGCGATCCAGAACAAGCCCTCGTGGGTTGGTCAGCTTCCTCTGATGAACAGCACGACGATCAAGGTGGTCGATGAGTACGCGCGCGCACGTGCCCAAGCGCTGCAGTCTGTGGACGAGATGATTGATGATTTGATCAACCTTCTCGAGCAGAAAGGCGAGCTCGACAACACTGTGATAGTTTTCAGTGCCGACCACGGCTACCACCTCGGAAACCACAGAGTTCCCTGCGGCAAGACCTTGCCTTACAAGGAGGACACTCACGTTCCCTTTTCCATCCGCGGCCCAGGGGTGCCCCAAGGTCTGGATACCGACCTGCCCTCGAATCACATCGACATTGCCCCGACGCTGCTCGATTTTGCTGGGCTGAACGAGTCCCAGTGGCCCAGCTGGCTGGATGGTCGCAGCCTGCGCCCGTACTTCGACGCTGCCAGCAGCACCACATCGAACAGCTCCGGCACCGACGTAGACCATGTCGAGACCGTGAACATCGAGTACTGGGGCAAGGGCATCATCGAGGCCACGGACCTCGGGTACGCCGACACCTTTGTGGGCAACAACACGTACAAGACCGCGCGGGTCATCGCCAAGGACTACACCTACATGTACGCGGTGTGGTGCACGGGCGAGACGGAGCTGTACGACCTCGCCGCCGACCCCTACGAGCTCACGCCCCTCGCGGCCAACAGCTCCGCCGAGGCCGCGCGGCTGACGACGAGGATGAACGGGCTCATGCTGCTGCTCAAGGCCTGCATCGGCCAGGGCTGCCGCGCGCCCTGGACGGTCCTCCACCCGGACGGGTCCGTCAGGTCGCTCGCGGACGCCCTGGACGCCAGGCACGACCTCTTCTACGCGTCCCTGCCGAGCGTCCGCTTCGACGCCTGCGCGGCCCAGTACAACCTCGCCAACGAGGCCCCCTTCTTCTCCTCCAACTACTCGGTGACCCTGGAGGAGCTCACCACGCCGCACCAGGACCTCGCCGACTACGGCGTCGGGACGACCCCGGACGCCCCTGACACCATCGGGTGGAACGGTACGCTGTTCGGCGAGAAGTATGAGGATCTTGCTACGATCGAGGCGCGCGCGCGCGATCTCACGGCCGCGGAGCTGAACTGGCAGGGGAGCACGAAGAAAGTCAGGAATTACATGGACAAGCCGTGATTGATACACAAGTGATCAGATAATCAATATATCAAAACTGGTTTCTCTACCTCTGTTGAACCTATGCTTCTTGTGAAAACATTCCGGATCTCGCGTACGCAAGTACGTGGTGCAACCTCAAACCCGCCACTGGGGTATTTCAGATGAGACATGTCTTTGCTTCAGACATCTTGCGGGCGGATGTCCAGGCGATATTCGAGCCTCATTACAGACTAGGTACTTTTCGACACAAGGCGCAACCAGTACGTCGAGGCTGCTGCCTGACCATATAACATACGTGCCGATGCCTAGAATGCATACATGTATGTATGTACTTGAGAGACTACTTGTTTGACCCATTCCTCGGCTCTCTCGACGGCATGGCGCTGCAATCTTGAAAGTGCCAGCGTCAAACTTGGTACATGACCATTAATCTGGTCTTGGGATCTAACCGATCTGGCCGTCGAAAGTAGACTTTTTCTTGGTCACTGTAGACTACAGAATCTAATGGTGCCTTTATTACTTATTCCCATCATTTAAGAACCTGAAGGAGCATATAATGATCTCGTTACTTAGGTAGTGTTTCAAAACTCTATACTTCTACATTCAACGGTAGCTGTTCGTCAGTTCTGTTACCTTCTTCACATCTCAACTCACAGGGGAACTCGTATCAACTTATTTCTGGGAATCGTGCTGGGCATTGATCTAAATCTAGGGAAAATGTATGCATTGGCAAAAGAGATTGGGTTACTACCTAGGTAGCCTCGGATCAGTACGAAGCTACGACAGAACTGCAAAAAGGTCGCTCGGGAGAGCATGCATTCTCCTGCCATCACATTCACTCATCAGAGAGGTCGCGCCTGTGGTACTTGCGCTTGCTGCCCCAAGGCTTACGGACGACTCGATAACCCGGGTGGTCAGCCTCATGTTTCCTCTTGGCCTCGGTGGCCAGCTGGTGGTAGTGCTTCTTGACGGACTCGCCCTCGCCCCTCCAGGACGCGGCGATCCGCCTCAGATAGTCCTGCTGGCCACCTGGCGCCTCCTGCTGCTGGAGTTCCTTCCGGTTCGCCATGGAGTACAGGATGAACGCGTTGGGGGGCCGCTTGACGTGCTGTGCCTTGGTCCGGCTGTGCCGCATCAGAGCATCCACCTCGTCGTCCACCCCTTGCGGAGCGATGTCGGCAGAGGGATGCTGGTTGTTGTTGTTGCCACTGGGGCCAGCCACGACGATGCTCTCCTGCTGTTGGGGCGGGCGTGAGGGGCCAGGCACCGCCACATTGCTCTCAAAGTCGTCGTTATGGTGGAGGAAAGAAGGATGGATAGAGTTGAGAGGGCCTTCCGACGGCCCAGGAATCGGCGGATATTGGGTTTGGTCAAGGAAAAGGGGCATAAGGGTCTCGTCAAACTCGCCATAGTTCATGAGCGCCCCCGAGCCTGCATTTACTTCCGCGCCGCCGTCAGCCGCCCTGTTCGAGTTAGCAGTAGTACCCGGGATCTGGACATAGCAGATGCATGCAGGATTCTGGCAGGGGAAAATGGTGAATGACCAGCCACCTGCCTCCGGAGCCAGCTCCGGGACAAGAGGGCCCTTGCAGAATGCGCACTTGACAATCAACATGGTGCAAGCAGAAGATCGTTCGGTTGCGGTTGATGTGAAGGTGGACGCTTACCGGCATTTACTCACTCGAGGTTGTTCAGTGGCAAGCTGATCTGCCAGTCACAAGCGATGATCGGTGAGAGCATCACGTTCAGATCTGCGGCCTAGAAGGGTGCAGAATTTATTCTCGCATTGCAGATTGAGTTGTATATTTACAAGTCCGCTGGTCTCATACAATCCCGCTGGTGAGGACAATAGCCTTGTCCTGGCTTCCATCAAAGAATCCGTTGCTGACAATTGCAAGACTCTGTGGGCTCATGCCGTCCTTGGCGCCGTTTGGACAAGCCTGGAAGTCCATTGTGCCTTTGTGACCGTTCTCGATTCGCCGCAATTGTGCCGTGCAAACACGGAGGATTGGGTTTCGGTTTTGTTGAGGCTATCTGAACACGATGCGGCAAATGAGTTTGAACTGACGTTTGAAGTGCTTCCGGCTGGAGATCGTCAGATCCCCTCAGCTCAGTCCGATGTGTGTATAAACCAACACCGAGCCGCCGCTACTGAAAATTGTAGATATCGATGAATTTTGATTGAACTTGGAACGATGCTCGTGTGGAAAGGTCCCTTCAGGAAGGGGATGCGTTGAGAGCAATGCTGGAGCAGTTCAACGTGCCATCAGAACCTGACTGCCCAGCGGCGAGCTCCAACTGCAGCCCGCAGCCAGACCAAATTGTGTGATCGTCCTGAGAGCATGCCAACTTGGAATCACCACCCTTTATGCTCCCACAGGAAATGGGTTGATAGTCCTTCCGATAGCCCATGGAAAAGTTCGAGGGGACAAAGTAGAGCGGACTCGAGTCCAGCCTCGTTTCCAAAATTGCAATCAAGGGCAGGTTTCCAGCGCGCGGTACGCAGAGGTGGCGCGTCCCCGAGTTGACGCCAAAACCGGTCGCCTTTTCCTTCTGCGACGTGAAGAGCACCATGTTCCCCGACAGCTTCAGCCACCAGCCGTTGAAATAGCTCCCGTTCGCGCCGGCCACCTGAAGCGTGAAGAGCGGCGACGTGACGCCGCAGGTCGTGTCAACCACAGTCGCGTTGGTGCTCGAGTTTGTCAGCGTCGGCGTCGAGGTGCCCAGCGGCACGCTGCCTGTCGCGTTCGGCCCGGCGTAGGTCCCGTTGCCGCTGGACGACGGGCTCGTTGCGTTGCGGGGCAGGACGACGCGGTACATGAGCGGCGGCTGCGAGGGCGCGTCAGCCATGCCTCCGTCGAGATGTTGCTTCCAGTCTTGGTGGTAAGGGCCCCATCCCCATGCTCGTGAGAGCTCGATTCCACATGATAACCAGAGAAAGACAACGGCGCGTACGCCTGGGCACCGAATTAGGGGATGCATTTTCCTTCACTGATGTGCGGTTGAGTCTCGCAGTGCTCTGGTATGAGCGGGAGTGTGCAGTAAATGTCGGCGTCGAGGGGAAAGAAACTACTTTGTATATGATGTAGGTGCACCATGAAAAGATATTGTCCCCGTGCTCAAATTAAGGTATCCTGGTCAGTGACCCACGCTTGTTTCCTTGTTTCTCCCATGACATAGACACACGGTACCATACTAATAAGCATACCTAGATGCATATGCCAGGGGGAAGTTCGTCCGGGGATAGGCTGGCTGGCTGGACGTTGAAATTAAATTGGTAACCAGGCGAGCACTGGTCCATGTCCTTTCAGGGCCTTTCAGGGGCAACCGGCCAACCAGGCACACGCTACCAAGCGGCTTCCAAGCCCTTGACAACCATGACGACTTAGCCGATCACCCGGCCGTCATTTGGCCGGAAGATTGGTTGACGGCCGCGTCCCGGGACCGGGGATAGTTGACAGCCTGACGGCTCACCGTGGCTGATATATCACTCGACATCGTGCCACCCACCGAGTACGTTAGCAACAACACCATGAGAGTTTCGGTCACCGCCTGGGTCTGGGTACCTATCTCTAAGCCCGTTCGACTGGAGACACACACGGCTGCATCTGTTGACGGCGACTCGAGAAAAGATGGGGGTTCTTCTACAGCTTGGTCAAGAGCTGCTAGGAACACAGGTAGGCGATCCTTCTAGTCCGTTTTCAGGGGCTGACCGCGGCATTGTTATGCCGTCTTACTACCCCGACACGTAAGCCCACGCCGTCCCAGAGATAATTACACAGAAGTGGACACATGCTGTGCCGTGTGTACACATTCTCTCCAGGGCATGCTTCGTTATTTCGCAGCGCTCAAAAAATAGGGACACTCATCCCCGTGCCTGACCCGGCGTCTTGAGCAAAACCTGCCCGCAGGTGGACGTTAATCTCCTCGCAAGAGGCAACATCGATTTGAAACCCCACTACAAATTGCAGCCTTGAGACGCCGCTGCTGTCTTGCACTCGTTCCTGAGTGACAGGCACATACACAACCCCCGACATGGCAACACTTACTGAAGTGCACGAGGCACAGGCGCCCTCTGTGCCCATCACCGACAGCGTCGAGAATGGTGTCAGCACCAAGACCGCACCCCTACAGCCTGGACAACCGACGCACAGTTTTCAGATTGATGATGGCCAGAGCATCAGGCCGCTGTCCGGAGCGGTCGCAGCAGAGGACGAAACGAAGTATCCCACTGGGATCCGATTCTGGCTGATCATCTTGTGCATCATGCTGGTCCTCATCTTCACGGCCTTGGACACAACAATTCTCTCGACCGCCGTGCCCTCCATCACCGACGACTTCCACACCGTGCGCGACGTGGGATGGTACTCGAGCGCGTTCAAGCTGTGCGCGTGCAGCTTCTCGTTCATGTTCGGCAAGGTCTACACGCTCTTCCCCCTGCGCCCTGTCCTCCTCGGCAGTATAGCCCTCTTCATGTGCGGCTCGCTCCTCAGCGCCACGGCGCCGTCGTCCATGGTCTTTGTCATCAGCCGCGCCGTCTGCGGCCTGGGGGATGCGGGGGCAATACAGGGCTGTTTCTACATGCTCACGCACATTGTCCCCCTGCGGAAGAGGCCTGCCATCACCGGGGCGCTGGGGGGCGTCGAGGCGGTGGCCAGCATTGCTGCCCCTTCGCTCGGGGGCGCCATCATGGCCAGGCTGTCCTGGCGGTGGTGCTTCTGGATCAACCTGCCGATGGGAGCGGTCAGTCTCATCATCATCGCGTCCGCGCTGAAGATCGACCAGAGCGACCAGCCAGAATTGCCCTTGTGGGAGAAGATTGTTCAGCTCGACCTGTTGGGCAACTTGCTCTTCGTGCCGGCCTTGACAAGCCTCTTCCTCGCGCTGTCCTGGGCCGGCACCACATATGCATGGAACAGCGGGATCGTCATTGGACTTTTGGTCACCTTCACCGTCTTGGTGAGTGTCTTCGCCTACGAACAATACCGCCTTGGGGATAAGGCTACACTGCCTCCACGGATTCTCTCCAACAGGTCCGTGATCGCAGGTTTCGTCTTCTCATTCTGCACCAATGCGGCCATCAACGTCTTTGAATACTATCTTCCAACATACTGGCAGACCATCCGACAGTACACCCCCGCTAGATCTGGGCTGATGATGGTCCCTTGCATCCTTGCCTACCTCGTCGGAACCGTCCTGCACGGCGTTGCGGTCAGTTCGGTGGGCTACTACGCACCCTTCATGTTACTCGCCTCCACCACGATGCCGATCTTCGCAGGACTTTCAACCACACTCACACCGACATCAGCTCTCGAGAAGGCGCTGGGCTACTCCGCCGCGCTCGGGTTTGCGGCCGGGATCGGCTTCCAGGCGCCACAGAGCGCCGTGCAGACGGTGCTCCCGACCAAGGACGGCTCGATGGGGCTGTCCGTGATCATATTCGCCCAGCAGTTTGGCCCTGCGGTCTCTATTGCCGTCGCTCAGACGATCTTCCTGAACCGACTGAGTGAGAACCTGCAGACGCTCGTGCCTGGTGTCAGTCCTAAAATTGTCAACGATATGGGTTTCACCGAGATCAAGGCTCTCGTTGGGGAGGCCAATTTGGGAAAGGCCATTGGGATATTTGACACCAGCCTGATGCAGACTTGGTATCTGGCTGTGGGACTGGCGAGTGCAACGATGTTGGGCAGCCTTGCAATGGAATGGAGGTCTGTTAAGGATAAAAAGAGAGATTGATAATCAGCTGGCGTAATTTCTCCCGACGTTTAAACAGACGTCGTATGTCCAGTCGACTTTGAAGAAAGAAGCGGAAGTGACCGCTGGTCGCATTTGAGAGCAGGCTGGTCAAGGCGGTCCTTTCCGGTCGTCGATGGCGTGGGAATGGGACAGAGAGGCAGAAGCGGTCAGTTCCACAGCATCTTGAAGAGCACAGGGTGGTGGCAGATTCGGTGCGGAGAAACGCCCGTTGTTCGTGGCCGGATATTCGGATGACGCTGATGTCCCCGGGCCGTGAGGAGACACAGAAGTACAAGCTAGCCCGAACGTGCCGCAGTCGGAATTGTACGTACTGTACAAACATGCTGTCCGGAGATAATCGTGCTTGCCGCGGTCCATGTCCAGAGCTCCGCGTGGAATTCGCTTACTCGGAGGTTTCTACGCGCGAGGTTCTCTGCCAAGCCAACTCTCTCGCTCCTCGATCTAATAGAGCAAGGCCGAAATTCCCGAGCTTCTTGAGCCTCTCCGGTACGTACATAAAACCCGGCCGCCGCTTATCTCCAAATCCAGGTACTCCGCAGCAGCGCGGATGTCACCAACCATGAACGACACCCCGAAATCCCACCAGACCGATGTTCTCATATGCGGCTCGGGGTCCGCCGGCCTCATGGCGGCCCTGTGGCTGGCCAAATACGGCATCTCCTTCCGAGTCCTCGAGCAGCGCGGCGGCCCGCTGGTGATGGGCCAGGCCGACGGGGTGCAGTGCCGCACGGTCGAGATCTTCGAGAGCTTTGGCATCGCGGACCAGCTGCTGCGGGAGTCCTATCACGTGCTGGAGTTGGCGTTCTGGGCGCCAGATCTGAAGACCGCGCTGGCTGTGAACGGCGAGGCTGGAGAGGGAGGCGGCATCAAGCGGTCTCATTTCGCCCCTGACACAGAGCCGGGACTGAGCCACCAGCCACATGTCATACTCAACCAGGCACGGATCAATGACATGATCACGAAAGAGATGCTGCGGTGCGGTGGAAGGAATGTCGATTATGGCTATGAAGTCAAGAGGGTGGAGGTCGACGCCGAAGGGGCTGGCGACGAGAGAGCATATCCGGTGACCGTCCTGGCGTCCAAAAACGGAGTCCGGGAGATGTTTCAAGCCAAATATGTCTTGGTAAGCCTGATGGAAAGAAAAATAAGACCGTGGTGAAGCAGGACTGACTTTTCCTTTCCAGGGCTGCGATGGTGCACATTCAGCAGTCCGAAAGTCGTTGGGGTTCAAGATGCTTGGAGATTCAACCAATGCGATCTGGGGCGTGGCCGATGTGTTTCCGCGCACGACCTTTCCCGACATCCGCAAGAAGTGCGTGATCCAGTCCACCTCGGGCACGCTGATCATCATCCCTCGGGAAGGCGACAGCATGGTCAGGTTCTACATCGAATTTCCGCCCGACACTGCCGCCAATCACCTCACCCAAGAGGACATCCACGGGCGCGCGAGGCTCATCTTCAGGCCCTACGAGCTGGAGATGGCCGAGACGAAATGGTGGTCCGCGTACGCGATCGGACAGCGGCTCGCCGACCACTTCCACGAGCAGTACCGCGTCTTCCTGACCGGCGACGCCTGCCACACGCATTCTCCCAAGGCCGGCCAGGGCATGAACCTGAGTCTGCAAGACGGCTACAACATAGGCTGGAAGCTTGGCGCTTACCTATCGGGTCAGGCCAATGTGCATCTCCTGAAGACGTACGTCGGCGAGAGGCAGAAGACGGCCACAGAGCTCATTGAGTTCGACAGGGCATGGTCCCGGATCTTCAAGTCAAGCGGCGATACAACCACTACCTCCAACGGGGATCCCAGCTACGTGAGAGACGCGTTCGTCAAGGCTGGACGATATACAGCGGGCCAGGCTTACATGTACGACAGGTCTATCATCGTCTGGCCTTCAGGCGCCGCCAGCGCAGAGGCTCATCCAACCAGCAACGCCGAACATGAGACCAAGTTGGTGGTCGGGATGAGGTTTCCGAGCGCACAGGTCGTCAGATTCAGCGATGCCAGGGTGTTTCAACTTCTCAGTGTCCTCAGGTCAGACTGCCGATGGAGAGTCGTTGTCTTTGATGGGGACATTCAGCAGGAAACAGTACAACAACGTCTTAAGAACGTCAGCAAGAGTCTCGAAGAGCTCATTGGGATGCTCACTCCAAGTGGGGATGATGAGGACAGTATCATCGAGAGCTTGCTGGTTCTCAAGACAAAACGGACCGATATCGAGGTATCTCAGATCCCGGGGGCATTCATGCCTGTTACAGGGACACACAAAATTCGAAGTTAGTATCCCCACTGGCCGTCTCTCGTTATCATGAGACTGACCTTGATAGATCTTCATAAAGTATTCATCGATGATGCAAGCTACAACTCCGGGCACGGCCATGCATTTGATACTCTTGGCATAAGATCACAAGGCACCACCATTGCTGTGATACGCCCTGACCAATGTAAGTAAACTCGTACTGCCACCGTTGACTAAGGGACTCGAGAGGCTGATTCAACATGTAGTCATATCGATGGTCGTATCCGATGCGGAGATTGACAAGCTCCAACATTTCTTCAAAGGTTTCATGTGCGCGCCGTCCACCAGGGTCTAATATGAACAAGAGACTACCAATCTAGAGAATCGGAAGAATATTTCATCCTGAACTGGCACCCGTCATGTTCACAGAGCGATTGGGGGATGGGAACTATGCGGGTTGATCAATGTCGCCATGGGCGGATGTGCCCAGGTGGGATCACGTATCTACCAGTCGAGTACGATGCGCATGGATCCTTCATGTGATATCTTGCAATCCCGCTCACCGGTGCTGATAGATACATCATGGTGTTGTTGGTTCTGACTACCTATGCTTGACCCTGCCGGCAGGTACATAGGCGGCACACCTAACCGTTGGTGATGCAAGAGACGGGCCGTTCCTTCATACTTGGATAAGGCGGAAAGGCCCTCCGAAGAGTTCACAGAGTCTCTGAAAGCTTTAGCAACGTTATCAAGTGCCAGTACACGACAGCATCGTACGAGACATCTGATTTATTTTTGGACCTTTCGTGACGCAGCTCTGCAGATATGACCACGCTTAACAACTGCATCGCCGATGAGTGAAAGCTAAACTCGGGGCCAAAGGCCATCAGACCTCATGCACAACTCCAGCACGAAGTAGGCCAATCTAAAGAGAAGTGTCTGTTGGTTCCTGCGGCACAGCTACATGCCATGCACCTCGAAGCCTGTCTCATCCGCACCGTCAAGGCTCACAACACCTTGCCTGTCTTCCTGCCACATTCCCAACCGTCTATTCTCTGTATTCTACCCATCGTTTCCTGAGAACATCTAAAAGCTGACCCACGGACCCGCATATCTGCATTATAATGGCAAGGATGGCTTTTCAACCCAAACAAATTACCACATACCAGGCTCAGTATCTGTCCGAGCTTCAAGGCGATGTCAGTGAGCAGGCCATCAGGTTTGCCATTACCTAGGTAGCCTGATCCCACCTTTCTCAGATGGCGACGTGATCCACGACAACGCCTGCGGCTCTGGAGCCGTGACCGACCTGCGTGGGGCTCTCGGAGCGGGCGGATTCAAGCCTGAACAGATCGCTTGTTCAAACAAGGACTGCTACCTCAAGATTTCTGATCTCAAGCGTTGGGCGCAGCTGGCTTGGAGCTATCTGGGTAATCTGCCTAGTGGATGGTCTCAGAACAGCGAGGATAAGTGGGATGAGGCCATTGCCGATATTGTTGGGCAATTGAAGTGCGGCGACGGAATATCGAAGAATGAGGATGGGGATACTTTACTAAAGATGATTGCATGCGTGGCGGTGGCCAAGAAGTGAGGATAATGCTCACCAGCTTGGAGTCTTTCTTGATGGGCCTAGGCGGACAATCTTTTTTTTTGGACAAGACTTCAGGAGAATGACAAACGAAAAGTTCCCAAATGAGGACTGTAATTGCGTGTACAAAGTTTCGGGCATGTCTCTTTATACTGGCTTTACAACAAAGTCTGTAAGAAATGGACCTGTGAACTGATCATGACTACTTGACCCACCGAGGTTTCCCCAGGCAGAGAGGCGTTTCTCCTTTCTGAGTTGACATACTCTTAGTGTTCACTATTTGAGTACTATTATGGGATAAATGCTATTGGGGCATCAGGGCTCCTAGAACGTTAAAGCCACTAAGGCACCAGAGCTGTCAGAGGATGGAAGCAATGCAGATTCCACCTGTTAAGCCTATTCAGCAAGCCACTGAAGGCTGCAGCTTGGGCTGGCTCAACTTAGGAGGCGGTCACTGGAATCAGCAAGTGGTCCGTGCCCTTGTGGTTTGTGTATTTAATTTCGCCTTTCAGCGGAGGCCTTATACTTGTACAATCTCACCCACGTACACTAGCATCCCTTTCGCCATGCTGCCATGCACAGAGACCCAACACAAACCAGCACCCCAGATCATCGCTCACATCCACGCTACGATGATATACTCTCAGCCTTCAAAGCTTGAGAACTCTTGGGAGGGCTCTCGGAATTGGGGCTGTCCACAATGGGTTGCTGCTCTCTTTGGCAATCTTGGGCAGAGGAGGAGGTTTTGTCACCCACGGAGGCTGAGACTCAGGAGAGCATCGTCCAACCTGAGCCCCTCTGTCATTGCTCGCAGAAGTGGCCTTGCAATCCAACAGGGGCTCTGGGATCGCAACAGAGCGTCAAGTCGGTCTGTGCTCGGCCTGCACAACTGCCTGTGCCAGCCTCACGATCCCCGAGGGTCCTGAGGCTACGGGGAGCGCCACTCGGTCTGTGCTCTGCATGGCTGCTTATATCTTCTGCGAAAATTATTTTTTTCCAGGCTCTGCAGAGTTGGACGAACTTTGCGAGCATCTGGACGAACGGCTTTGAGAACCGCTTTTGAACAACAACTTCCAAGGTTCTCGACAAGCCTGCCTTGGTCAACCTCCCACGAGCACATCAACAACAGCTCAGGCGGCCAAGTGCATAGAAGCCATCTTCAGCAACCACTTCTCCCCTCCTCACACTCCCACCATCTGCCATCATGGCTCAAGTAAGTTTCATGAACTTCTAGACCCAGGCCTCTAAGTATGAAGGGCCACTTTGCTAAATTTCAGTGTGTACATAGCTCCTGAGGGACACCACCCAGCCCCTGACAACGCAGAAGTACAGGGACAAGCTCATCCCCGTCCCCGGCGTTGACCCTGGGTACCTCTCCCGGGTCTACAATCGGGCAGACTCCGAAGGCAACAGAGACGCTGCAGTGAGGCAGGCCCGGCGTGATAACTACATCACGTATGTTTCTGCCATGCGAAGGCTGGCAGACGACGTCTGCCTGAGAAACGTCAGGCAGGGTACTGCCAGAAACATGCTGCAGGGTACCCGAGCACAGTAAGTAGTACTATCCAGGTTTCGTTGCAAGGCCGCGCTCGTGTCATGTCTGCTAACATTCTCAAGCCTCGGCTTGGAGTTCCAGAACCACATGTGGGACTTTGGCGGGGTGGACATTGACATCGAGGCGTGGACTTGGCAGCCTGTCAACAACTACACCGTGGTGCAGTGGGCCCAGGAGGTTCAGAACTGGTTCTTCCTGTCTAAGCAAGAGCGCCAGGTGATCCTTGGCCTTCGTCGTCCGAGTTGAGAGGATAGGAGGGGGGGGGGGAGAGAGTAACTAGGTTACTCAGATAATACAATAACAGACCCTGACATGGGCATTGCCCCAAGATATTGAGGACAAGGACGAAGACAGCCGCGATCGAGAACAATGCTTTGTGCAACAAGTGACAAAACCAATAATTTGTGGATAGAATTGGAACAGTGATGTGCAGGAAGGTCACGACTTATGGCAATGCGATCAGGGTGAACATTGAAGACGAGGAGTGTGAGTACAAGTGACAGCAGCAAGGAGCTACAACAACAAAGAAACTAGAAAGAGAATACAATAGAGAAAACAGTAGTAAACATAGGGAGTATTATGGAATGCAATGAGGTACCTGGGTGGGTCGACAAATTTGACACGGGGAAAATGATCAATAGAAGCACAAGTTCCCAAAAACACGTGGTGGTGCGGAAGGGGAGGGTTGAGCCGGCGGGGCGGGCCGAGCCGTTCGAAGAGCAATAGGGAAACAAAACAAAAAAAAACAAAAAAACTTTTGCCTCCTTTTTTCTTTTTCTTCGTCGTTAAACATTAACAACGTTTATGGGTAGTCATTACGATGATGTTACAGCGGAGTCTTGAAGATGTTCAAACAGAGAGCTGCCTAGCACTTACTATGATACCTCGCAGAGCTGTCTCCTACTCATTTGATAGTGTTCATTCTCGAGTGAGACTACTTACACAGATAAGTATACAATCTTTGTAACGTTAGACGATCGTAGAGATACACACACGAGAAACCAAAGGACGATCAATTGTATATGATTTAGCCGTTCTTAATTCAGTGTGTGGTATTGTGTAAGAGAGAGAAAATAGCTAGCTAAGGGAAGGCTATGGTATGGGTAATAATAGTGGTAAACTAGGGGTCTATACCCCTAACCCTATAGCCTAACATGCCCTCGTTAAAAGAAAAATATGTATGTCCTTGTGCGTTTATAATAGTATAATAATTGATAAAATCAACCTAATTTCTTTATATATTTCCTAACTAACTTAAATCTATCTTAGTGCCTCAACTGTTAAAGGTAAAAGCATTCTCCTTATTCTTAATTACTCCTTTATAGTTCTAAGCTGTTATATAAATATTAAAGAGCTAGATATTATGTTATTGCTTATTAGCCCATTTAAAAAATAAAGCCTAGGCTAGCTAGTTATCCTATCTAGAGGAGGAAGCTTAGGCTGGTTAATCCTATTTAAAAGCTAAAGCTTAGGCTAGTTAATCTTATAATAAAGCTTGGGCTAGTTAATCCCATCTAGCAAATAAAGCTTAAGCTAGTTAATTTCACAATAAAGCTTAAGTTAATTGATTTTATTTAAAAGATAAGGCTTAGGCTAATTAACCATTTTATTTAAAAGTTAAAGTATTATTAGAGGCAAAGGCTTATATATTGGGGTTTAAAGCAGCCTAAGAGTTATTATTTTGCTGCTTATTATCTAATAAAATATTTACTTTATTTGCCTATGTAGTTTTAGTTTTTATAAAGGTTTATTCTTTAATGATAATATCTTTAAGTATAGTATTAGATAGGTTTTTCTTAGCTAGATTAGTCTAAGTATTTATAAATATGCTAAGGTTTTAATTATAAATGGCTTAAACCTTAGGGTTGTTTTTATAAGCTTTGTATTATTAGTTGCAGATTTTTTTTATAGTTAATTTAGATAATTTAATAAATTTAATAATATTGTAAAAGTTTATAGTTATCTTGTTGCTATTATTAGAGTTATTACTTAAAGGGTTTTAATTGCTTTGCTAAATTTAAGAATTCTCTTTATCTGCTAATATCTCACTGCTTTAATATTTATATAATTTTACATTAGGATTTATAGCAATAATAGACTTAATAAGGTTATTTATGTTAATTTTATTAACCTTAATGTCTCTTAGAGTCTTAGCAAAGAACTTTTTATGTTTATTAAGCAAGGCGTTCTTTTGCTAGGCAGACGATATAATATCAAAGTTATCAATGCAGCCTATTTGCTTATATTTAATTGATTAACATGGGTTAGCCTTAGCGATAAGTAATAAACCTTAGCTTTGCGTTTTTTAGCAGTTGCGTAGGTAGTGTTTTATTAAACGATAGTTTGTGTAGAATAAAGTTTTAGTTTAAGTAGGCTTTTTTGTTTATAGTGTATAGGTAGCGGTATTAAAGTTAGCTTAATTATAGTTATTAAAGGTTATAGCATAGAAGTTCTCTTGCATTATGCTATATATGCAGAAATAAGCCCACTAAGCTGCTGGCTTATTAATTAAAGCTTAGTTTATAATGTTAATAGCTGTATATTATATGCAAGTCTAAGCTATAATAAGTTAGCTTTATTGCTATAGAAAGCTATTATGATTGCTTATAATAAATAGGGTAATGGTTATGTCTACCTTTGCGCCTTAAAAGTTGTTAATTATATAAATTTGTATGTAGGATTTATAAATTTCCTATAGGGACATCTTATTAAATATGCGTTTACAAGCTTTAATAGCTTATGCATATAGTATAGAGATAAAGATTAATACTAGTTCCCCTAAGTTGTTAGCAATGCTAGCTTAGTAAATTTATGCAGCAAAGTCTAAGGCTTAATTACACTAGGCATTATTGGTTCAGCTTATATTTTGCTATGCTAGGTTGCCTTTTATATAGACTATAATATATATGCCGTTGCTATAATTAAAGTTAAAGTTTAGGTTATAGCTAAGAATATAAATATTTAAGAATTAATGCAGCTTAGCAGTTATTTTAATTATATCTCAAATATCTGCAAAGGCTTTTATTTAACCTTTATACGCAGTTATACTAGCTATTTATTTAAGTCTGCCTTTTTAATAATAATTAATTATTAATTGTAAAATATATTTGCAGGCGCCTAGGTCTATGTAATATAGCGTAGAGGTTTAATATTATAGCATAAAGAGGTTTCTAAAGCCTTTAGTCTTAGACTTAGTTTT
The DNA here is from genome assembly GCA_026120015.1 of Dendrostoma leiphaemia. Taxonomy (NCBI): domain Eukaryota; kingdom Fungi; phylum Ascomycota; class Sordariomycetes; order Diaporthales; family Erythrogloeaceae; genus Dendrostoma; species Dendrostoma leiphaemia. The sequence goes on from JALRMF010000092.1 coordinate 100,217, forward strand.
ATAATAGGCTATAGTCTTTTATTCTTTGCTGTTCTTAGGCATTCTATATAGGACAAAGACTAGTTTGCAGTATTAGTGGATATTATTGCTAAGCGCAATATAACTACTTTGTATATAATCACCTATAAAAATAAAGTGTTAGTAATAAGAAAATTGTTATATTATTAAAAATAAGTCTACTTTGGGCATTATATTGGCTTTATTAAATATAATAATAGCTAGGTTAAATATTTTTATATTGCTAAGTTTTAAAGCTATAACTAGCGTATAAATGACATAGTTAATATTATTAAGTATATAATGATATAATTCCTTTAGGCGTTTAGCAATTTCCTTTGCTTAGTCTTTGTTATTAGGGATATTAGGGTTTGCTTTATTATTTAACAAAGCTTAAAGCGCTAGTGCTTTTCTGCAGTGTAGCATAAGTTAGATAATAGCGTTTAGGGTAAAAGCTTTTCTAAATAGTTTTTTGGTAAACTAGCTAGTGTTAGTGTTAAAATTGTTGGCGTTTTCTATGCTAAGACCCATAGTAAGCTGGTTTGCTACTAAAATCTTAGTATCCTTTATGAAGATTTAGGGATCTATGCTATAAATATTGCAAACTATTTTTTATTATTCTAGTATAATATTATTAACCTTAATAATAATTTGCTTTTGCTTAGGGTTTATGGTTTTAGTTTGCCTTTAATAATCTAGTGTAACTTGCTTTGCATATTTATTATGCTAAATAATAACTATATACCTAGCGCTTATAACCTAAGTAAAGGCAATCTATACTATATTATCTTTGGAGTTAAATTTGCTAACAAAGGCAGCAATATCCTTAAACAACATTAGTTTAGCATTATTAGCAAATATAATCCTAATTTAAATAATGTTTTTATTAAATGTTATATCTAATTTAACCATGTTAATAGTAAACTCTAGTTTAGCCTTGTCAATAGTAAACTTAATATTAGTTTTATTAATAATAAACTTAAGGTTAATTTACCCTAGGCGCTTAGCTATGGCTAATGGCTTATAGCCTGGTTTATTTTAATATTCTTTTTTTAAAATATAAGTAAGGGCAGTTTTTACAAATTAAGTCTATTGCTTAAAGTAAATAATGTTGCGCCTTTAAAAATAAAACTTATTAAACTTAAGCAAATAGAAATAGTGCTTTATATGCTTATTAAGCAGCATACTAATAATATTAATGTAGAATAATCTAAACGTTATAAATTTACTATAAAAGGCAGTGTTAAAGTTTTATACCAGCTATTAAGATAAGTTTTAACGTAGGTTTCCCTCGCAGATATTGCAAACGTTATCTAAAATCCTCTTAAAATAGTCCTCTTTTATAAGAGAATCGTTAATATTATATTAAAAAGCAATCTTAGTTACCTGCTACCATAATAAACCGTTTTTAAGCGGTAGAAAAAATATAAACAGTAAGGCGTCTGCGCTAGCCATAAGTTTTTATTTAATATCCCGCTTAACTTTAACAACATTATCTTTAAAATAAACTAAGACGCTTATCTATATAAAAAGCTTATTGGAAACTTATTATATATTGCTCTTTATATTAAAGAGAAAAGCTAAATTTAGGTTGCGGCGTTGCAGCATTATATTGTTAATAAGCTCTAAGATATAAAATATAAACAAAGGTATAAAATCTACGATAACCAAATAAAAGTCTTAAATAACGCTTGCTAAAAAATCTGCAATATTCAACTTACTGCTGCCTAGGCAGCCTTAAAAGTAGACTTAGCTAAAAAAAGCTTTATTAAGGTTAAAGAATGCTTAGCGTTAATTATGGTTAAATATTGCCGCTTATTAAATATAGTTCTTTAAAGAGATATTATAGTTTCTCTGCTACTTTTTAATAGTAACTAAATTAGGCTCACCGTCAATAAATTACTCTTTGCTATATTAAAAGTCGTCGTTAGGTATAATTTCATCTAAGTTATACTTTTGCGCTATTTTTATATTAAAAAAGTAAAAGTAAATATAATTTAGCATTAGTATTATGCAAAATAAGTTAGCAGTGTAAGGATTACTTTAATAAATTGCCATTTATTATATGCTAGGCTAGTTTTTTTAGTTTTATAGTTTTTTTAACCTTTTAAAGCGTTTTAACGGTGTATGCTTGTTAACTATATAAGTAATAATTGCCTTTAGTAATGCGTCTTTTTAAATTTGCATAAGGCTTGCAATATATTAGTCTAAAGTTCTGGCATACTTTAGTAGTATAGAAAGTTTGGGGAAAATATAGAGAGCTTGGCCGTTCTTCCTATCCCAATTTAAAACTATAGGTAGTTTAAGCAAAAAGTAAATATCTCTAAGTTTGCATAAAGGGCTATCAACATTAAAAACAATGCTAGTCTAAATTAAGGCTGTCTTTTAAGCTAATAATAGTAAGACTAAAATGCTTAACATATTAGCGCAGCGTTTAATAATATGCTTTCACTAATTTTTATTTTTTTCTTTAACTAGCTTATTGTTTAGGCTATGCTTAAAAGCTTGTTAAAAGTATTTAGCAAGCTTTAGAATAAGGTTCTTTTTTTATTTAAAGACTTTGTAAAAGTTTTAATAGCTATTAACCTTTATAGTGCGGATAAATAGGGTAATTTAAGCGATAGCATTAGTTATTTGCATAGCCTATATAAATTCAAAACGCCTCTCCTTTTGCTGCTAACGTTATTTATTTAATTTCTTTTTATTAAAGTTTTTTAATAGCTTTTTAGCCTTATACTTAAATACCAGCCGTTTCTCAATATTAGACAGAGCATTATAAATCTAACCGCTAATAATCTTATATTTTTTATTATTAATAAGTTTTTAGATTTTTTGCTAAATAGCCACAATATCTATCTTAATTTATAAAGAGATAAGGGAGCCTAGTAGTAGATATAGCTTAAAAAGGCAGCGTTAATTGGCAAAAGCAATAACTGCAGCGTGCTAGATTTTAAATATAATAATGGTTTTAGAGTTATTGCAAAAGTCTAGTACCCTTATGTAAACTTTGCCCTATAGTTAAAAAAGAATCTTAATATATTTTTATGCTAATTCCTATAAAAGCTAGCGTTAATACTATGCTTCTTAAGAGATACTATTAGAAAAAATAATTAACATATCTTTAACTAAGTCAAATGCTGCTACGGGTAACAGTTTTATTATATTCTTAAAAAAGATTATATTAAGATTCTTTAATTTAACAACGTTTTTATTTATTAAACTAGCGCAAATATCAATGAGCGGGTCTTTTATTAACTTTGTATATAGCGTGCTAAGGATTATATTCTAAAAAAAAAAGTTTTTTCACACAGCTGGAATAAAAACTTAAAAGAGGACAGATTTTCTAGCATATTGATTATTAATATGCTAAATTAAGTAAAAGAAGTCTAGCATTCTAGCTTTAATAAGCTGTTTTTAGTTATAGCCTATATTTTATACTCAAATGCGCGCTAATATAGCATTAAAGGCAACTATTAATGCATTTTGCACTTATTTATTATAAAGCTGCAATTTGCGTATATATTTGCAGATAGTGGCAAAGTTTACTTTGCAAATGTAAAGCATTTTAATAATAGCATTTATAAGTATAATTACCTTAATAAATAAGTATTGCGCCTTTTGCAGCAAGGCTAGGTATTTAATTATAATAAATAGCTAAAAGTACAGCTATAAATAAAAATAAATAACTATGCTTACTAATGCTTTATTATCGTTACTAAGCTCCTTAAAAGTCTTATTACAGTAAAAGATAGCCTTTTTTATTTTATAAAAGATAATATATCTATAAGGGTAAGATCTGCCTGCGTAGATATTGTTTCCAGCAGCGTTAATTTCCTTTACTATAGTATTATTTGCTTTAAAGGATAATTTGTCTTTAATGTTTGCTTTATCTATAATCTTTTTGCTAATAAGTCACTGTAAAGTATATAAACCTATAAAATTAACTTTAGTCTTAAAGATAGAGACTTTTTACATAGTAGATACTATACTATAAAAACTAGTATAGCAGGTTTTATACATTAAAAAGCCCTTTTTGTTATTATAACGAGAGTATTAATTATCCTTTGCCTTTTATAAAAGGTTTTTATTATTGCTGAAAATATTAAGTTCTGTAGTTAAAAAACGTTTGCAATCTTTAAAAAAATTGCCTTTAAGGTCTTTAGTAGCTAGGTTATTTCTTAACTAGGTTAGGATATATTATTTATAAGGCTCTTTAATAAAGTTTTTATATATATTAAAATGCGCTAAACACTATACAGCAAATAATCCCAACAGCTTAGCGTTTCAAATCTAGCGTAATATAATATAAACCTTCTTAAATATTTGATAATATATCTCTAGCGCTAATTACTTAAACTATAAGCAGCTTATATTATTATAATTAACGGTTAGCGTTTAATAAAAAACGTTTAAGACTGTATAATTGCTATGCTTATTAACTGCAATGCTAATATTTATTATAAAATTAATAACATTAGTATAGTTATAAAGATAAAAGCCCTTAATCTTTAGGAGAAAGGTGCTTAAGGCTATAAAAATTGCGTTTAAGATAAATAATGCTTTAGACTCTATATTGCTATTAGGGTAATTAGGCAGATTATGCTTAAGGTATTGCTTAAAAAACTTATGCGCTAGCTTACATTACTAATTATTAATTACCTTATAAGTGCTATAAAAACTAGTTTTATACTTTGCTTTAAAAACTTTAACGCAATGGTTAAGCTTAGAGCGCATATTAATAGTATTTGCATTAGCATTGCTATTATTGTAAAATGCATTAATATATTGCTTAAGCTAGTTAAGGAAATCTATAAATAAGTTTTTGCAATTAGTGTTATTTATATCTTTACCAAAGGTCTAAGGCTTTAATTGCTTTACTTTAAACTATTTTATTAAAATAAAATAGTATTAGTTAATAAAGCTCTTTTAGATATACTTAGCACTATACATCGCTATAAGCAAGTTGGCGGGCCAAATACACTTTGACATTTTAGCCGCAGTTTTAAAAAGTTTACAGCTTTGTACAATTAATTAAAGATTAGAGTAAGGTTGAAAATGTCTTAAAAAGGGAAGTAAGGGTGTATATAATAAATAAATAATGGAGGGGGCGCAAAATGGATTATTAAATAAGGGAAAGTATTATAAGGTAGTTTATAAAGGTGGCAAATAAAAATAAACACATATAGTAAAAAAGTATAAGATTATAATTAAAGTTTAGAAGATTATAGTTAAAGTTTAGGAGGTTATAGGTTAAAGTTCTTAGAAAGTAAATATTAAAGTTTACTGTTTAATTGCCTAGTGCACATTTAACAGTAATATCTGCGATTATAAAACTTTTACCATCTATTTTTACGCAGCAAACCTTATTTATTTATTTTAACCAAAAAAATCTAATAAATTCCAAACGCATCTATACACGCTAATGCCGTAATCAATGCCCTAATCTACTGCTACCATCTTATCTATATATATTATTATTTAACAAAATATATATTATAATAAATGAGGTTTTTTTAGCCCTGCTCTTGGGGTATTCTAGACAAGCAGCAATAAAAAATTGCTAGAAACCGCTCATTAAGGCCAAAGCCGCTTATAAAAGACTCTATAATTAAATAGTTTAAATTAGGATTAATAATAAGCTTATTAGGTTAATAGTTAAAAGAATAAAGGTTTTAGCTGCATAAATAACTTACTATTTTAATAATATTTTTTAACTAGTTAAAGCATATTTTAAATTAAGTTATTATACAGCTCCCAAAAGGTACTATTATATCCCAACTACTTAACCTTATAATATAAGGTTTTAACGTTGTAATTAGGCTAGAGATAAAGGCTGTGACTAATAATCTTTTTAATAATATATTTCTCTTTTTCTTTAACTATAAAAGCGCTCAGCAAAGGCTATATAGCGTTAACTTAGGCTGGCGACACAGAGATTAAATGCTTAATAAAAATTTCCAAGTTTTATTTTAGCCAGCTTAGCAGTTTTAGCTTAAAATATAGTGGGGATATCTTGCGAGTAATCTTAAATAGGCCTGTTTTACCAAAGGTAAGCTTAGTCTAGTGGTTTAAATAATAACCGCAATGTTTTGGTTTTGCAAGGCAGATATATATATAATCCCCTGTGTTAAGTGCTAGTGGCTTATTGTGCTTATTGTTATAATAGATCTTTTGTTAAGCTTAGGCTATTGCAATAGCTTTGGCGGCTTCCTTTTATGCCAGCTATTATTAATAAGCAAAATTATATCTAAATTCACCTATAAATAAAAACAGTCCTTAAAATTAACATCTATATAAAACAACTGCAAAAGTTTATTTAATAGTAGCAAAAATTAAAGTATTTAAGACAAATAATATATAAGATAATTTGTCCTACCAGCAACTAAGGTTTAGCAATATTCTAACAAATACAATCAAAGCTAAGATTACTATCTGCACAATACATTTAGCTTATTCATTTACTAAAAGATAATAAACAGCAGATATTTTAATATTAATGCCCGCTACTCAAAACAATTCCTTCCACAAAGCATTAGTGAATATTAGATCTATATCTAAAACTAAAACGTTTAGCATTCCCTAAATTAAATAAACTTATTCTATAAACATTTAAGCCTATTCTTCTATAATCTAGGTAATCTTGCTTAAAATACTAATAATAAATTTCAACATTTTGCAAATAATCAGCAAAATAGCATTATTTTCCTATCGTAACGTTAAAAAACCAATAATAAAATCTAAGCAAAGCACAGAGAAAAAGAGAAGAAGTATTTCTAATGATTGCAGATTGCCATAGGGCATATGCTGCGGTAAGTTAAAAAAAGCGCATACTAGATACGCTACGTAGTGCTTTTCAACGAGGCAATGCATATTAGGAAAAAAAACAAAATCTTAAAGAAAATAATAGATTTAATAAACGCTAACATAAGCATAGTTATTATATGCCATTTGCAGTATATAATTAATTATTTTTAATAAAATAACCAACCTTGCTTTTTTATCTTTATAAATAATATATAATAGCCTACTATCTAAGTTTAGCTAAAATCTATATATGCTGAGTTTAAAATTGTCTTTATTATTTGCTGTATTATCTGCTTAGGCATAGATTTGTTAGTATATAAATCTAAAGGTTTTATTAGTTTTTAATGCTTTAATAACCTTGCGTTTTTAAATTGCAAACATTTATAAAATAGCAACAATACATTTATTAATTTTCTTTATTTATATTTCTGCTAAAGGGATATTTATATTGTTTAATGTTACTAAGGCATTGTCTACTGCTGTTAAGTTATATCCCAGGCTTTTGTCCTAAGATAAAAGCTTTTAGGCTAGTTTTAGGCTCTTAGGGATCTTAGTATCTATAATCTTTAACAATTGCTTTAGTAAGAGTTTAGAGTTTCTAAGAGGCTTAAGTATATAGCAGGCCTATTATCTTATAATAATATATAATTACACTAGTGGTTCTTATATCTGCTATCAACCATTAACAACAATATATGCCCCTACGTTACATTTAGCTGCTATTTAAGTAGGAGTATACTTGTCCACCTTTTTAGGCAACTGAAACAAAGCATTAGCATTTATATAAGTTTTACTAAGTCTATATATAATCTTTAATTAGTATGCATACCTAAATAAAAACAATCTCTACTTAATAATGCATTTAGCGTTGCGCAGCAATTAGTTAACTATTTTAAATGCGTCTTTAATAGATTTATAATCTATAATCATAAGAATATTATTATAATTAAAATAATATACGCAATATTCTAATATCTAAACTAAGCCTAAGGCTTTAAGCTTTAAAGCAAAATAGTTTTTCTTATCAAAGCTTAGCATTTTTAATAAAAATAATATAAGTCTACTCTTCCCATCAAGCTAAACCTAATGCAAACTAGCGCTAATGCCTTTAATGCTTATATTTATGTAAAAAATAAAAAGCTTATTGTAATCTAAGAACACTAGATCAACGGCGTTAATAAGTGTTATTTTTAATATCTCCCACGCTTTCCTAGCGTCTGCCTATAGTTTTTCGCAATAATTCTTCCTCTTCTTAAATACGGCCAATTGCTATAGGTTGGCGTTTAGTGGTAAAGCTGTGGGTTAGAGTGGAAAAGTAACCTTATAAGCAAATATAACGCATTAAGGCTTCTTCGGCGGGCTGCTCTTAAATCCAAAAGTCTTTAGTTAATAAAGGGGTTCTATTATTATAATGAAATCTAGTATAAATTTGCAGTAGTACCCTATTAGACCAAGTCCCAATTTAAAGGTTTATAGGTTCTTTAGCATATTAAGATTTCAGATAGCCTTAGTCTTTTCTTTAATAATAAATAATCTAAGGCAAAAAACATAATAGCTTAATGCTTTTAATCCTTACTGGGCAAAATAGTATTTGCCTAATAATATAGTGCAACCTGAATTTTCCAGCAAGGTAAAAGTGATATCAAGATAGTTTAAATGCTTATTAATATCTTGGGAAAATATAATAACGTTATCTATGTAAATTAAGATAAACTGCTACAAATATCGTTTAAATAATTGCTTTATTTACTGTTGAAAAAATGCAGGAGAAGTTGCTAGGCTTATAAAGCTAATTATTATCTATTATAGTCTGTAGTGCAGAGTAATAAATATAGTTTTCTATTTATTTTTCTTAATTAAGCCTTGCTAAAAGAAACTTTTTAATAAGTCTATAATAAAAAATACTATGCAACCGCCCATTAACCCAAAGATATCTTTTTAGCAAAGCATAGCATACCTATGCTTAATAAGCTTAGTATTAACCTATCTAAAGTTAACAATAACACAGGGTTTATCATTTCTTTAAACAATAAAGGCAGGCAATACAACAAGGCAGATATCACCCAATAGCACATTTTCAACAACGCCCATATCCACCAATAAATCAACAATATAGTCAAATGCCTAATAATCTCTTTGTAAAAAGTTATATAATTGCTAAATCAAATTATCTAAGTCTGCATCTAACTTAAAAGGTATCTCCTACTAAATGCCATTATTAAAATAACTAAGTTAAGGGCAAAAAAAACAAGTATACCAGAGGATAAAGTTCTTAATCTTCTGCTAGGTATCGTTATTTCAACAATTAAAAATATCAGCGTCGCTAATATTAATCTCTAAGTCAAGCACTAGCAAATTAAAAGGATAGCCATCTAAGTACCTGCCCTTATCTTTATCTAAAAGCTTATCTCTAAAAAGCTATAAAAGCAGAATTATTGTTATAAAGTTTTTAGTTGTAATAAAAGCTTTAATATTATTTGTAATAGTAACTCATTTTAAAACGCTAAGCATTTGTCCCTTATATATAAAGATAGGCACATTGCCAAAGTTTGCAAATTAAAAACAGCCATTTTATTCACTAACAATAGCGTTTATAAGAGATCTATAGGTAAGTTTAATTAGATTAAAGATAAGCTATAAGGCAATAAGATAGCCATTTATAAAAACTAATAGTAGATAATATTGCACTAGTATATTGCAGCCTTTGCTAGGCAAAATGCATATATCTTATGCCAAACAAATAATAGCTGCCTATCTTCTTACAAAGGAACTAGAGCAGCAAGTTGCCTAGATCTTTTAACCAGTATCACTAACCTAGATAGTTTTATTTTAATCTTTAATTCCCTAGCAAATATATAGTTAGTTATGCTTAAGAAAGGTAAGACTAAATAGCAAGCTATAGTCTAGGTTATTAACAATATATGCTGTCTTTATAGCCTTTTAAAAGTATTTCTGCTTATTAAAAATATTTACTAGCAGTAAAACTTAGTATATAAGCATAGGCCCTTATTTAATACCCTTTAGCAGAATAGGTTTTTTTAGCTAAATTAAAGAGATGTATAAAAAATGTTTAGATAAGATTTTTTAAGAAATAATACTAAAGTTAGCCGCTGTATCTAAGATGCTAGGAAATAAGTTTGCGGCTAGCGATTAGAGGATAACTTATAAAGGTTAAAAGAAAAAGAAATATTAATGATAAGAGAGCTTGTTTTTAATAAAAGGCTAGCATAATAATAATATGCATTATTAATTATAAATAATCTAAACCTAAATAGCCAATGGCATAATAATTTTAACCTAGTTAATAGCAGACGTAATATTTAGATAAAGATAGTTTGCTTGAGTTTTAGCGTAGAAATAACATTTTTTTAAGCTTTTCTATTTAAAGCAAAGATTACCCGCTAGTTTAGCCATACTATACTAAGGTAGCACTCTAAATTCAAAGCTTTTAATAAGATTAACCTCTAAGATATTTAAGTTATTATAATGCATAGAATTAAAGTTAATAGTTACTGCTATATTAAAGATAAGCGTAGAATTAAGAGATAGTTGATTAGACAATAAAAACGTCTCCTAGATTGTCTGCCTAATTATTTTTTTATTTTAACAAAACTATCAAAGTTGTTATTAGTGCCATTTTAAACGTTGTTTATATCTTTATTATAATTATAGACGTTGCAGTTAAATTAATAATAGCTAGCAATATCCCCTAGCAAATTAAGGTTAATGTCTTTTTTATTATTACCTTTAAAATATATAATAAAAGCCTTAACTTATTGTTTAATATAGGTATTTTGCTTAAAACTACTTTAATCTCTTATGCGATAGCTTTTGCAGTTTCCGCCATAGTAACCTTTACAATAATTCCCGCAATCTGCACAATTATCCCTACATTAATACTAATTCTGCCTAGTAAACTTGCTTTTATATTTTAGTTTTCTACTAGGTTTATTTTAAGCAAGGGCGGCGTTTAATGCCCTAAGTTTAGCCAGAAACCCTTTGCTTATATTACCTTATTAATTATCAGCATATTAATCGCGCTAATTATAGAAGTTTACAGCGCAGCCACTAAAATAATCATAGGTTTAATCGCAGTAGCTATAGCTATTAAAATACTAGCGATTATAATCATTATATCAATGCTTATTATTAAAGTAATTGCTGCAATTAACTAAGCCTTATTGCAGAGACACTTATTTATAAAGCTTATAAACTTTGTTTAATAAATCTATCTAAGCCTTTTATCGCTTACGCTATTATCAACAAATATTAAATTTTATTTACCTAACCATGCTTTTAAAATCTTCCAAAATATTTCCATATATCTATAGAGTAATAGCAGCTTAAAAGTCAAAGTCTAGCTTTTAGTAAATATAGCATATAACAGCGTCTTTGTCGCATTCGCCTGCCTTATTATAAAGGTAAATCTTATCGTTAATATAAGCATAGAGTATTAATTTATCCTTATCCTTAAAACTATATTTAAGCTTGTTAGCGTATGCTATTATATTACTATAATTAAAACTAAAATAAGCATACAGTTTATCTAGCCATAAAGTAAGATTTAAGCTTATATAGTCTTGCTTATTATTAATAAAAAATATATACTAGCAAGCTTTTTTACTCTCTTAATTAACTATAATCCCAATTGAAAGATTATTTAAAACTGTATTAGGTTTCGCCTATTAAGTATAGTGCTTAATTTAAGCAATAAATAAATCTACTCTCTTTTTATTAAAATTAAAATACTTAAGCTTAAGTTTTAGCTTATTTTAATTAAATCTTATATAAATGCTGTCTTAAGTTTAAAAAAGATAGCTTTGGGTTTTTTTACATTGAAATTTATATTAGTTTTAAAAAGGGCTACCTTTAACCTTGTTGCATTAAACATTTCTTAAGCCTTTAAAGAGCTTTATGCAGTTTTGCAAATTATCTCTAAGATGATTTTATAATATATAAGCATTATTGCTACGTTAAAAAGCAAAACAAAATCTATTAAACCTTAGGTTTAATAAAAGGATATTTCCCTAATAGCAGTTGAAGAAATTATGCATTAATCCTTGCTAAAAGCGTTTAAAAAGTTGGCAAAATTGCTTAAAATTAGCTATTACTGCAAGATTTCTTTCTAGCTAATGTTAAGCATAAAATAAACGCTTATTTTGCTCTATTTCTTTAAATTTAAATATAACATTTTAAACCTATTTAGCAATAGCATAGTTTATTAAAGGGGCCAGCTCTAAGAATATACCAAGGCTTATATTCTGCTTAATAATATAAACAATAGCTGTATTGCAGAGAAAGTTTATATATAAGTAAAAAAGCTAATAAGCTAGCAGTTAAGGTAGAGTTTAAAGATGCTTAGGCTGCTTTAGCTGCTTTGGCTAGCTTAGTTGTTTAGGCTAATGCGCCTATTTTAAGTCTTAGCAATTACCGTAGTTAAAGTTTAGCTAATCTATCTTACTAATATTTATAGAACGTTTAAAAAAGAGTTTAAAATTTAAAAGAAAAAATGGTTTATGTTGTAAAAGTTTAACTAAGGCTGATTTAAGGCTTGATTTTTAGTTTTGGTCACTTAGCCATAGGCTATTAAAGTTAGGGTGCTAGCTAGATAAAAAGGCTAGAAAAGAAAAATGAGCCTAAGAGTTACTATAGTGTTAGGTAATAAAAGGCATATAAGTATTTAACTTTAGAAATTAAACTAGGCTTAAATTATTTGAGTTATTAATGTTACTTATAGAATTTTATTCCTAATACTATTATAAGTCTAGGGCTTAGATGGGCTTTATTAATAGATTTAGAAAATAAGTCCTAGCTTTTTTGCGTTTAGCGGTTAGCTAAACTTAGAAATTATAAAGCTGTTAATAGGCTAAAAAGGCTGGCGGGGCAAGTATAACTAGTGTTAAAAAAGGGTTTATATTAGCAAAAGCAGCTATTAAAGGGCCGGCAATGGTAAAAGCTTTTTAGTTTATTAATTTGCGCTTAGCGAAAGCTATAGAAAAAGGATTTTTAGAAGTAATTTCTATCAAAAATTTAAGGTACAATATCTAAGGCTTTAGCAATGGTTGTCAGGCAAACTTTTTAGTAATAAGATTGCAATAGCGCTTTAATAAGGCGGCCTTTTTTTTTTTAAGCATAAGGTTATTGATAGAGATATTAACGATTAAATTAAGGGTGATTTTTGCGATTGGCAATTGCAAGGGCTAATGTTGTATATTTTATACGCTGGTTAACAATAGATTAATGCTTTTAAGCAAAGCTTTAGAGCGTAAAAGTCGTTTAAATCTAGACTATAGTTTAAAAGACTTGCTAAAATAGGTTTTTAGCTGCGCGTTATTTAAGTTACTAGTTGACTAAACCTATAATGCTTAGCTTATAGGTATCTTGAGGAGTTGTAATAAAGGTTGTGATAGACGCTTCTTACAGCAGGCTGTAAAGGGGATCTTAAAATCAGTATTGTTTAATTATAAAAATAAAAGAAAAGACAAACATAGCTACTATATAACGTTAAACGATTATAGAGATATATATATAAGGAATTAGAGGATAATTAGTTGTATATAATTTAGCCGTTCTTAATTTAGTGTATGGTATTGTGTAAGAGAGAGAAAATAGCTAGCTAGGGGAAGGCTATGGTACGGGTAGTAGTAGTGGTAAACTGGGGGTCTGTACCCCTAACCCTGTAGCCCAACAATCTCCTCTGTCAGTGTGCCCATCGCCCAGGTGTCCAGCAACCAAGGCCTAAAGCCCTCATCAGCCTCTGCACATCCCCGCCTGCCATCTTGATGCTCAGAGTAAAAGCAACACTTCCCCATCGCACAGGTCCAGAATCCCATTCCAGCCCTCTCTGGCCCCTTGTTCTGACCAATTCTGTCCTGGCGAGTCGGCACCCCACAGTCGCAACGAGGGTTATTCAGATGCAGCCCTCGACCGTCGGCCCAGCTGTGCCAACGAAGGCAGTTGGGGCAGACGTAGTACGGCCGTCCAGCGTTGCCGTTCGGGTTGAGGGGTCGGACGAAATGAAGGCACGTGGTCGCGGTGCAGCGTTTGCACTGTGGAGCGGGCTGGCGCACGCATGTAGTTGAGATGGAGGGGAGATGCTGGTTCCAGCTTTGAATGGCAATGATCATTGTTTCTGATTGACCGGCTCAGGAACGGACAGTGATGACGAGAGATGCAGTCAAGATGGATGTGAGAATGACTTTCAAGACTCAAGAGCCCCAAGCAGGGACAACGCAATCAACGAATGTGCCAAGGCACAGTCCGTGCAGCGCACCATCCAGCATTGCTGCCAAATGGATGCCATCCGGTTATATGTTCTCACATGACCAGGCAACACCATGTGTGGCTGCCGATTGTGACCTCTCAACCGTTGCCAACAGAATTGTGCGCATGCGAGCGAACCGCGCAGGGAGGGGGCCCTTTCCAATAGTAGGCCTCAATCACCCCATTGACCTGCGTGTGAGAACTTACGGATGTGTCCGTTCGACTCCGCGGATCCTCAAATAGAAAATGGTGTGGAGATACCCCGACAGCGCCGTCGTATGCCAGAATGCTTGGGCTAATAAGATCTCTCCCACCTACTGCAATGTACTTGCGCTCAGCGAGAAGACCCATCAGACCACTGGTTTCATGTTATCGCATGAGACTCGAGAAGGAACTCAGTAAGTGGGCAAAAGTGGTGGATCTGTTATTCTAGTGGTCGGTGTTGCTGTTGGTCCCAGGTGTGGTTGACGGTGGCGGCATTGATGAACGCTCTTCTGGGTCCTCAACCTGCAGGAGCTGTAGCAAACTGGGTGAGAATAGCCCCTTGGGCCTCCTTAACGAGTATCAAGGCATCATAATGTGCCACAGCACTTTTAAGCAGGATACGGCTGTGGTGTTGCTGGACGCCTCCCAGATCTTGCAGGAGTCAGGAAGTGAAGTTGTCTTAGTTGTGACTGCCAATGCTTAGTGGTCCCACAGGGCTGACAGGGTACCCCTCCCCACAAAATGCCCCCGTGGGCTTCCAAATTTAGAGAGGGGAAGAAGGGTTTTACCCCTGAAGTAGAGAGCTCGGCCCCTATGCGTCATTATCACCTGCCAGAATACCAGCAGCTTGGTGCCTGAACATCGGGAGCTCAATCCTCGCCGCTCCGCCCGTCAACAATTCCCTGATCTTGGAGCTCTGCCCATCCGAGGACGACCACTCTCTTCCTTGGTCTGGCTTCAAAGGACTGGAACCCCCTTCAATCGGCCTTCTGAACATCAACATGTGAGTCTTTTGCTGTTGAGGAGCATTATTCCAAATCCTCATCTAACTTTTTGTCAACAGGATCGACGCTCCCCTCCGTCTCCGCCGGGCCATTCACGCGAACGACGCGCTCCTCGTCAAGCGCATCATCAAATCGCACCCGAAACTCCTACACAATCCAGATACCTCCTCCCCGGACGGTCTATCAAACTCGAATCTACACCTCGCCGCCTCGCTTGGCCACCTGCCGATCGTCAAGCTCCTCATCTCCCTCGGCCACGAGGCAGACCTACCCGCTCTCAATGATGACTTCCAGACCGCCCTCATGCTCGCGTCCTCTGCCGGCCACACCGAGATCGTCCACTTCCTCTCCGAGCAAGACCCCGCGTCCATAATGCGGCGCGACATACGGGGCCGTGATGCAATCATGGAGGCCAGTCGCGGTGGGCATGATACCGTACTGCAGATCTTGCTGACGTACGTGCCGTGCGGTCCGGAGCAGGCGGTCCGGAACGCTGATCTGGAGGGCAACACGGCACTTCACTTTGCCAGTAGCAACGGCAATCTGCTCGTGCTGAGGACCTTGTTGGCTGCGGGCGCAGACGCCGAGAGGAGGAACATCTGGAGCTGGACCGCGGTCGCGTACAGTGCCACGGTTGAGGCGGAGGTCTACCTCAAGCGATTGGTCGCGGAGGCCGAGACGAAGAGGAAGCTCAGAGCGCAGGCTGAGGAGCTCAGGAAGCAGGAGGTGCTGAAGGGCGGGCTGCGACTCGTGGCCGATGACTGAGGCGAGGAGAGCGCCGCTCATCTTACAGTCACGTACGATAAGGCATCGGCTTTCTGGGAGATTGTGACAAGACTGCGCGCTCCCGGTCGAGGGGCGCCAAGAGGCCCGTCCTGGCCCCTCAGGAGCACCTGTCGGTCGCGATTTGGCATCGACAGGGATTCGGCATTTGGATGAACACGAGGATCTGCAAACTCGAGAAATTGGGGCTCGCACGATTGACGGCCACGTCTCTACTTTGTACACGGCTCGAGCTGACGACGTCCCCGGAGAACGTCGATGCACTGCTACACCAGCGATGTTGTCGGGGGTCCTCAACGAACAGCCCAGAGAGAGATACGTTAGGCTCGAGTAACGCCGTACATGGGCACAGCGACTGCACCAAAGAATCGACGACACCGTCTCATACTACCGCACACCAATGGGCAACAGGCGACCACCACAAACACGCGAGATACATCGCAGCTCACATTCGACCTGGCACGCTGTCAGAGGCGAAGTCGTCTAGCCTGGAGCCGTGGGCAGGCTGGAGATCAGCTCTCACGCGCCGGCCACACGCTTGCCGCTACCGAAGCTTATCATTCGAAGATGTCGCTTAGAGATTCCTGCCTAGTCTTCGGTCCGCGTGTCAGCATGCAAGATCCAGCATTCTGACGGACCACTGGTCCCAGAATGGCCTAGCATGCGGATACCGGCGGGACGTGTGCACCTTTTCGTTTTGGCAGATAGGGCGAAATGCACGAAAACGATTCCGGCGGCTTGTCGGCGGCGAAGTGCGGGTCGCCCCCCTGCCGCCGATCATCCCATCTCTCGGGAACATGAGAGATAAGGGGGCAAAGTGGGGGATTCGACGACCGCATAGGAAGATAAGCGGCGTTCATATATGAGGCCCACCTGAAGACATACCTGGGCCCGTGTAAAATTTCCTCCTTTCTTTGATCTACACCGCTGACAACTAAACACCATCCTCTCAATCCGTGTTCTTGTGCTTGATATTGTATAACTTTTCAAAACACCATACAATGTGCTGAGGACTATCGGTGCGGGAAGCATCGTCGTTTTGACCGTTTTACTCGAAAAAGACTACCAGATCCCAACCCCGGCGCTCGAGGACAGAAGACGCGTTTTTCGCGCATCCATTTCCCACCCCGATGGCACAAGCTGGACCCCCTGAGATCCAGCAACCTCCGTCCGACAATGGCTTGAACGAGCATCAAGAGGGGTCTCGACCCTCGCTCACTCAAGATGATCTAGAAGATCTCCCAGGCACGCGCCGTATGTTCGACAGCGAAGGGCATATGCTCCTCAATACCGGCGGCGACGCGACTTCTCTCAAGAAGCATGGCGACATCGTTCTGATTCCGCAACCGACCGACTCGCCCAACGACCCTCTTCAGTGGTCTATGGTGCGCAAAATCTGGCACACCGGGCTTTGTTGCTTTGTTACCGCCATGACGGCGGCCACGTCCAACGATGCAGGATCTGCCAGCGATGGGTTCAATGAGGACCTGGGAATCGACTATTCGTACTTCAACACGGGCGCCGGTGTGCTGTTCATTGGTATCGGGTACTGGACGCTGCTGTCCTCGCCGGCAGTCCATCTCTACGGACGCCGGCTCCTGTACCTCATCGCTATGCTCCTGGGTCTCGCGGGAAACCTGTGGTTCGGCTATGCGGAGAGTGCGGAGGAGACCATCTGGAGCCAGCTTTTCGTAGGCGCAAGCGAGTCTGTGGCAGAGGCACTGGTGCAGCTTAGTCTGATGGATTTGTGGTTTGAGCACCAAGCAGGCGCAGCCATCGGCCTCTACGTGCTGGCGACCAGTATTGGAACGTACATGGGCTCGCTCATCGCAAGTTACATCACGGCGAGTTTTCTCGGCTTCCGCTGGGTCGGCTACATGGGCGCCATCTTTTCGGGCGGCACCTTCGTGCTGCTGTACTTTGGCCTCGAGGAGACGGCTTTTGACCGTGGCCAGTACACGACGATGCACGGATTCGGCGTATCAGACCGCGACACCAACGCCCCCGACTCCTCCCTCGGCGAGAAGAAGTTGCTCAGCTCGGGCGCCGGCGACGGCGCCACTTCTCCGGATGTCGAGCGCAGCGGCGGCTTTGCCGCGCCCGAGAAGCAGAAGTCGTACTGGGAGCGCATCAGAATCATCACGCCCGCGCCAAATCTGCGCGGCTACGGCTTCAATCAGTACCGCAAGCGCCTGCTGCACACGCTGGGGGTGTTCACCTTCCCCGCTGTATGGTACTCGGGCATCCAGTGGGGCGCGCAGAACGCCTGGCTGACGTTCTACCTCACGGTCGAGCAGGACACGTGGTACGGCCCGCCGTGGAACTACACCGACGGCGAGGTGGGCAACATGAACATCCCGACTGTCATCGGCGCCGTCATCGGTTGTTTCGTCGCCGGATGGGGCAGCGACTGGTTCACGCTGTGGATCACACGCCGCCGCGGCGGTGTCATGGAGGCCGAGAGTCGGCTGTGGATGATGATCTTTCCAACCCTCTTCTTCCCCGCGGGCATGTTCCTCTTCGGCATCGGCTCCGGCCTCGGTTGGGGATGGCCCGTGCCGTACGTCGGGCTGGGCTTCATCGGCTTCGGCTACGGCTGCGCGGGCGACCTGTCCATGGCGTACCTGGTCGACGCGTACCCGGAGATGGTCCTCGAGGGCATGGTGGGCGTCGCGGTGATCAACAACACGATCGGCATGATCTTCAGCTTCGTCACGTCGCCGTGGATGGACGCCGACGGCGTGCTGTACACGTTCGTGGCCGCGGGCATCATCGCATTCGCCGCGCTGGCGCTCAGCGCGCCCATGGCGTGGTGGGGCAAGACGGCGCGGCGGAGGACGCGGGAGAGGTACACTCGTTTCGTGCATGATCGCGACGGGTTGGCGCGATGACATGACTCCCGAGTCACAGAGAGGCGGGGTGGTAGGGGGAGGAGAGAGATGGTTCCTACCCAGCACATTGGTGTTGTAGTATTCATTGGGGCGGTTTTGTGTTGTGTTGATCAGCGGCGTGGTGCAAGTTGGTATATACCCAGGAGAGCATTCGTGCGACGCATTTCACGTCCGGTGGTCGTTTTATCTTTCTTCTTCTGCTTTCTGGAGCATACGGGCATAGCATCGCGTCATGGTATGTCGTCTTTGGGTAATCGATTTTCAAGGCTGGCATTCATATTGCCCTGCCGCCATTATCAACACAATCACTCATGCGTGCAGAGCGATGCGGGGCTGATTTAGCATGTTCCTCGGCGTATATATACAGATCGATCTGCCGCGATTACCATTCGGCAGCTTTGATGCCTGTGGAGCTGTGTTTGGCATATGGACGATGATTATGTGCTGGGCAGGACGGGATTCGGGTTGCATCTTAGAACGCCACCTCAAGAAGCCCCTCGGATGACACCCACCATTGTCTCAAGCACGCAGATTTCCTCGCAGTCGTGTTCACGAACGCAGACTAGACGCCGCGAAAAGGCGCAACGTCCTGGGTCGTCGACATCCCGGTGGGCGGCTTGGGATCCTATCTGGTCTTGACCAGCCCATGTGCATGCAGATGTCAAATTCCAATGCGTCAACGACTTCACTGTCATAGTGCCCCTCAACTATCATTGCCGTCCTCGTTCTGTACAGCCTTGGGTTCCCCATCGAGGTCACCGCCCCTGATAGAGGGCCAGGGAAAGGTCACTCTTCTAGGACATTTGCATGGCTTTAACTGCTAGCCTAGCTTTGTACATTTGGGATTGCGTGAAAGTGTATGTAATTGCGCAGCTGCAAAGTATCTAGTCTGTACACGCTTCACCCAAATTTGTGATCGGTGAAGAAGTGACTTGTAAAGACTATATTTAATATTTAAGTAGACAGGGTTGTCAACTTTGGACTGCGCATGTGAATCAGTACCTAGGTATGCATATAGTCGCTTCAGACGCCGAATAACCCTCTTGTGACCGACAAATAAACGTGACTCTCGAAGGATATAATCACTTGACTGTGGCTTTGATTTTGGACGGAATATATGGATGGTCGGCCGCAAAGGCCCAGTCGTGCTATGAATCTGGGGATTCAATGACTGCGAACAGTGACTGTAATACCTACGAGTAGCCATGTGCTTCTCCCCAGGTACAAAAGACAACTTCTTCCCTCGGACTGCCTGTCTTCTCTCCCTCCCTCCAACCTCCCGCTTCATCACTCTGAGCTGTCTTGTCTGGCTGAAGAGTTGGTCCGAATGTAACTCAGCCATATCAAATCCTGTCTCTGCACGCCAATCGCCAACCCTCTGCCAACCCCGAACTAGTCGTCTGGTTAGTTTGTGCCTTTCGAACCACGTTATATTTTTGTCGCAACATGCTGACGGCTGCTAATGCCACCTGGGCAGATTCAGATTTTGATCCTCGCATAAACTCACACATCAACACTCAGCATCCAAGCCAAGACCTCGACATCACCTTGACGACTGGAGGTGCTCCGGTTCCCCTGGGCTTCCGACACATGTCGGTACCGGCCAACAGAGGCTTCGCTCACTACATCTTGTCAGGCCAGTATCCCGGAGGGGCCACCAAACTCGTCATCGGGATCTACCTCGAGGTGAATCCTGTGGACCACACCGTGTACTGCTTCGTTGCAGGCAGCTTCTACGATCTCAGCCGCCGTGTCGTCTGGCACAAGGAAATCTGCCTCGTCCTCCAGACCAACTTCACCAACAGAGGCTGGAGTGCCATACACGGCCTTGATCCCGGCCAGCCGCCACCACCGGAACGTCTCAGTGGTAAGTATGTTGCTCGAGTCATTTCGAGTCACAAGGCTGAGTACTTCATCCCCTTCTCGTTGGAGGACATCTCCATTCAATGTACTGCAGATTTTCACCACTCTCTGCAAGCTTCACTCTCAGCCGCCTATTCAAGGCTGTTCGCATAGTCTTGTGCCTACATTCAAATGGGCTGTATCATGATACGCCTGGCCGCCTCGACTTCTATTCAAAAACTCCTCCCTCTGAGTGTTCACCATATCTCAGTTGTGCAGTGATTGCGGTCATTGCTAGTCACTCCGAGTCATCAAGTGACTATGAGTGGCATGGTCAATGGCTTCGATCTGAGCTACAAAACTGTTTGGCTATTCATTTTCACTGGCAGTATGAGTTGCCCATTCATGGTGACTCGTATGGCTAGTCCCTTCACCTTCAATTGCTCATCCATGATGAGTCCCATGGCGATGTCCTTCACACGTCCGCAATCAATTCAATCATTACAGTGTGCCTATTTCATACCTCAGCCTTGACTGCTGCTGCTTGTCTTCTTCTCTCCTCTTCTTATTTCCTAACATCTCACTAACAATCAACCACACAGACACACACTTGGGTCGTCATCAAACCGTTCGAGCTGTCAACTTCAGAGAGCAATACGAGCAGCACGGCATCAACAATCAACACCACGGGCATTATCCCATTCCTCTTCCCTCACTCCCTGCGCGATCTACGTTCACCCCCTCTCCATTCCGCACCCAGTATCATCAGATACAAGCGGATCCACGGGTTCGATTCAACACAGCAGGTCATCAACAAGGACTTGTCCTGACGCCAACATCCCGTCTGCCTCTAGTCGGTCAACGCGGTCCTTGGACTCCTTTTCCAGTGTACGCTCAGCCAGCTTGGTCCCGGTTGTGAAGACTACATCTGTAAGACAACTGGTGGTTCCTAGGCTCCCGTACACAACGACTGACAGTCTTATTCAACAGTTTTACTTCGCAGCCTATCATCATGTCATTCCCCAGCGGCGGTCTGAACCCAGCCTGGGGTCGTGATAACGGCCCGCCTCCTCCAAGCAACCGTCGATCCGCTGCCTTTGGCGTCAACCCGTTCAACTATCCCCTTCATCATGGCATGGCCTACGGTACTGCGCGTCCCTACCCCCAGTACCAGCAACCCTACTGGGGCAACGGCGCCTATGCGCCGCTCAACAACGGCATGGCCCCGCAGCCCTTCCCCCACGGGCCCCAGCGGGCGTTCCCGCCCGGCAGCGCGCAGCCCACCGTCTTCGCCAACACGGGCCGGGCCCCCGCCGCCGAGCCCGTCGTCGACGCCTCGCTCCCCGCCGCCAACATGACCAACTCGACGGGCGGCGTGGGCTGCGAGCCGGGCTACAACTACTTCTTCCCGTCCGAGCACACCAAGCTGCTCGTCTTCCGCACGGGCGACACGGCGCCCTGGAACCTGCCGCGCGGCTTCACGGCGCCCTTCGTCTCGTGCCACGTCCCCACCAACACGACCCTCGCCAGCCTGCTCAAGGGCCTCGGCGCCTGCAACCCGGACCCGGAGAAGAACCGGGTGACGGAGGTGCACGAGGGGGGCAGCGGCCTCTGGTACCGGGGCCAGTCGTTCAGGGGGGACGACTGGAAGAACATGGACAAGCAGATCAAGGACGTCGGCTGGGACAAGACCCGCACTGGGCTGAATGGCGGCAAGCCGGTGGTGTACCTGTACGTTACTAAGGGCTGAGACAGCCTCATCATGTCTCTGCCATTGCACGCACGGTATTTGTCACTTCACTCACCTGGAAGCGATGAGTTGGACTGAGTGGTTGGACTGAGTGGCAACGATAGTTTTCCTTTGACTTGAGTTTTGGGGCTTGCGCTGGATTGCTCGTGTTGTGATCTCTTTTTGGCGGCAAGCCGTTGATCAGGGGATCGGAGGGAGCAAGCCTAAGTAGCTGCGAGTAATCTCTTGTTGGTAACGGTCTTCACAGGTCGAGTCAACGCTGGATCAATGTGAACAGAATATTCTTACCGCATATCTTGAGTGCCTGTCCTGACATTTGTATGGCAAGACTAGAGTCCACCAGCCGCTGGAAGTCGGGATACTTTCGTGGCAATTGCACCGTTCCGGACTCACAGTGACTTCATTTGACACTCTCCGGGTCAGCCGGTTGAGTACGCGGAAAGCTGCGGTCTCATGGGACTACTTCGTGTGCTAGGAGACCATGCTTTCTTGTCTCAAGACTGTGCTCACTGTGTTGCGAGAACGTTGAGGTTTGTTCCGATGACCGGCATTCCGTCGCCATCTGGTGCTTCGCTCCCATGTCCAAGCACATCACGACCATCTTCTTCATCGGCCGTGCAATAGTTCAACTGGCGCCACGAGCTCGTTCCAATTAGAGTCAAGACGGCACATCGAAGGCTCTCCAGATGTTCGCATAAGTCTTTCTAGAGTTATCGCATGTACTCATGGCTTGATAGGAGAGTGTTCTCTTGTTTCTACCACACAAAATGCCCCGCCCAACGCCCATGGCTGCGACTTTGAACGTGGCTCTACAGACTGTGGTACAAAGATGTACTGAGGACTGAAGCATGCTACATGTTGAAAACCACAAACTTTCGGGCAGTAATTTCTCTTCTGTCAGACCATGCCAGGTGTCTCTTTATTTTCGACCTCAATTACCAGGCCCCCATACCCCGTGGATGGCTGTCATCAGCCGGTCACGACTGGAGGCTCAGCCTCGTCGCCAGCCTCGTGTTAGCTGACTCATGCGCTTGTCTCACATGCTCGATCTGGTAGGATCTGCAGCTCCAGTGCGCCTTGGCACTTTCTCAAGCGGTATTGTTGATATATGATTAGCTCACCGGCGACCCTTGGAAAGTATCAGGTGACCGGTCACGGTCTTGCCTCCCGCGCGGTCGCTCTTACTAAAACGTCCAGATGTCGATCATCACCAACCTTGAAGACTTGGTTTTCTTTTTGATTCGACGTTCGGCTCGCTGTGAGTTCCTCTCCAGCATAGTCGATGAATTGCTGAAGCTGCCGCGTCGCCCTTGCCCATCACGGTTCCTACTGTCCGCCTAAAAGCTGAACAGTGACTGTTCCGCAAGCCCGACCACGGGTAGTTCTTGACTCGGTCAGTCAAGGGCAGGCACCATCAAGCGAGGCTCCCAGGTGCAATTTTGGCTGATAGCAACGGCGTGACGTTTTGGATTGAAGTTGTGTTTACACTCCTCCCCGTCATTCTCAGCCACGAATACCACACTCAGGCATTCAAGTATCCATCATCTGGCCGTTCTCGTTGGGATTGTCTCTCTCCCTTCTTTGGCTCGATCGTTCCTTTCTCGCATCGTTGAAACCATTTCTCAAGCCTCACTTGAAGGTGTTACCGAGAAGCCTTGATACGATGGACTTCTCGGAGCCAGAACTTGCAGACTTATCGGGACCAGTAAACTTGGACATTTTGTTCGCGCAGCAAGTGGCGGCGACGAGACGCCCTTTCGGCAAAAGGGTGGAGCGTTGCGTTGCACATATCATTGAACAGATCCGCACTCTGACCCAAGAAGAGCAATTCCTGCCGAACGATGAGCTCACGACAGCTCTGTTCAGAAAAGTGGACAAGAAGACGAGGCAAATCGATGAAGTTGCGGGCGATATTCGCGACAACATGGCAGCCGGGCGAGCCGTCTCCGGGAGGACAGACCTGCAGGGGGTCTTTGACAGGCGCCTGCTGGACTTGAAGCTTTGGAGCGACATCAAGTATCTGCGCAAGCTACGAGCGAAGCGCTGGAAGGCGATTGGACGTATGCTGCACCCGACCAGGTGTGCCTACCTGTCCAGGTTTGAGCGCGGCAACCTATTCGCAACTTACCTTCATATCGACCTGAGAGACAACAACACGAAAATGCGGCGCTATCTGGAACTTCATCTGGACGATGAATTCAAACCCAGGGATCGGATGGCCCTTCCATATCACATGTCGGAACGCGAGTCCAGGGACGACTGGGAATGCGCCAGACGAGACTTGATGCGTTTTATCAAACGTGCCCGGGCGGACGCAGCTCTGGCAGGAGACGCCGTCAAGTTCGTTCGCCTGAGAGACCAACAAATTGGCTTCGAGCGATTTTTCGCCAGACCACCATGGGCTCCCCATCCAGCCAATTGATGCCATTGACTCTGGAGCCGCAGCCGGCGCCCAGCAGGCAAGCGTCGTCTGCCCCAAAGCAGAAAGTCGTGGAACACAGCGGCGTCAGCAGACGTCTGTCGCCACAGCTGGGTAGTTCGTCAGAGCCAGGCAAATATCCGGCCAGATTCTTACAGAAAACGCGATGATCTTGAAGCACACGAGTCCAAAGAGAACGAAGATTTAGCAAAGTTGGAAGGCGAAGCGGCCTTGGAAATGGAGATTAATGTGTGTTGAAGCAGTAGAGAAGGATTCAAAGGAGTCGCATGCCTGGGGTGAGACGGAAATGGACCATGACGAAGAGCAATGGACCGAGACACCGCCACAATTCATATTGGAGTCGGAGGTCTGACAACTCGCTGGGGAACATTGAAGGCAGGAATATTCAGCCATTTCAAGCACCCAGGCAGCCTACACTCATCCACTCGACTCCCGGAGACGATCCTTTGAAGGCGCCAGACTGGAAGGAGAAGAGCAGTCTCACAAGTCATTCCAATGTTCTGCAGCAAGTTAGATATCAGCTGGAATAGAATGAAAGTCGGCAACGAGTAACAAGACGCACATTCTGACCGGTCCCAGCCGTCCTGGATATGTTGGGTTCCTTCAATGGTCTTTCGACGCCCATGTACTTCCGAGGCCGTAGCTCGCGTAGCTCGCACCAGACACAAGGTGAGAAGGCGAGAAGGCCCCCAAGGTCCTCATCAATGATGATGACCATTGAATGACGCTCCGGCCCTACCGCCCTAAGACCTCTTACCTGTCACTGCCTCTGCACGCAGACACAATTGCATGGGGGAAAAGCCCTCCCAAGGTCGTCATGGACATCACAGAACACGCAACCCGGTCTGCCGTTTGCACACGCGCAGCGCGGCCAGCATCCGAGTCGACGCAGCGGGGCTGGTTCGTCGTGCCCCCGCCCCCCCCCCCCTTCCCGCGAGTCGTCACAAGAGCCTCCCCTCTCTCTGCCCATCGCGTCGAGCCTGAGTGACTTCGTGTGATGCAGACACTAATGACAGTGGTGTTCAGCGACTGAGAACTAACCCCTTCTTGCCACGTGTGACCCCCTCACTGGCTTCCTTTTCGTTTCCCATTTGCCTTCGTCTCTGGTCTAGGCTCCCCATTGCTTGGTGAAGAGCCAGAAAACTCCAGAGAAAGGAGAGGGGGGGGCCGACGAGGCTGTGTGCATGATGCGCAGGCTGCAGCAGGACAGAGGACCATCATGAGGCCAGAGCATCCAAGGCAGGGAGGTCAGTGATCTAGTGACGGAAGCTCCGTGAACGAACGCACTGGCTCCGTCCGATATGCCTCCCCGCCGTGCCTACAGCATCTGGAATCTTCCTACAGCACGACCATACCGATCATGACATGACATCTTCCTGTGATGAACGAACCGCACAAATTGCGAGAGCAGAGAGGATGACAACATGCACACACACAAGTCCGGTCATCGTGTTTAAGATCAATTCCATATTTATCGCGACTTCATCTATCCCATTGGTAGCATACACATCAAAAAAGAAGTAGAAAAAAAAAGACGTGGCCAAGTAAGATGTCATCTCTGATCCATTCCAAGACTTGAAAAAGAGGTCGAATGAGCACTCTTGGCCGCGACCGCATATGCTCATTCCTGATGGCTGCGCAAGTCTCTCAAAAAACACACGGCAGAACGAGGGCGCATGAAAGCCTCCTCGCACGAATGGAACCAACCCCCACGTGAAGTAAAAAGAATCTGCAAAAAAATTTCACCGACGCGTATCCTCCATGCTCCGTCCCATCTGGTCGCCGGCTCTCACGCCACAACTCCATCGACAGAATGAGCAGCGCACCCTTCGTCCGTGCTCTGCTCCATAATAAAGCAGGCCAGATAGCCGCCGGTCCAGCCGAAACAACACAGGGCCACCATTAAGGTAAGTATGTAGAATGACAAAGACGAACTGAAACTGGAGAAACGCAACGTCGAGGGGGGAGACCCAGGCGTCTAACACGCCGAGGGATCAATAGCAGTATATAAGGTGATTGGAATCATGTCGACGTGGCGTGTGGCATCGGGCGAAGACCGAGACACCTTGGGATTGGATATCTCATGGATGGAAGCGTGTTTGTGGTGTGTGGTCAAAACCTCGAGAGCATCGATGGCCTTAGACTCAGCGGCCTGTATCGTCTGCTGATTGGATGATGAGTGGCAAGCGTCTCAGGTCAGTTTGGTGTGTCGATACAAGGATCGACTGCTCCTTGACTCGTGGTGTGGTGGTAAGATGAAAAATAACGTGGCGCGAAAGCGAAAGTGGTATCAAGGGTTCGATTTCATATATACGCCGGCTCCGAAACACCGCCAGACCAGATATATGCAGGATGTATGATGTAGGTTCTCGAAAGGTATGGCGCTTCAAATGCAGTCAGGTTGGTCGTGAGTGTTTTACCAACCCTTCTTCCGCGCGAACCGCTTGTTGAGGAGGGCGAGGACCTTCGGTACATTGAACTGGACGTATTCTAGATCGAGTTCATCCTGGCCGTCTTTCTGCATCTCGAGGAGATCATCAAGCTTCAAATCGAGCTCCAAAAGACCTCGGTTGCGGCCTAGACTGGTGTCAGTGGAAATGCGATCCCGAGACGGCCAACCCAGACTCTCAAGCTTACCCTTGTAATGAAGAGAAATGACAAAAGTACCCGGTAGCGGGCTCGTGAAGTTGAAATAAATATTGGCCCGTCTGTTATCCGGCACGTTGCTCTTCTGAATGACCCCCTCCTTTTCCAGCTGCTGGTGCGTGAACTTGTAAGGGCCCAGGACTTGCTGCTTTTGCTGCTTGCGACGGGTGCCTTCGCTCTGGCTGCGCACGTTGTGCAGGTAGCTCTTGTAAGTCTCGAGCTGGCCCACCAGATATGTGTTGTGGTCACGGATGGTCTTGTACACCTCGTCAAGCTTCTGCGTTTCCACGAGCACACCCTCCTTGAGCGAGCCAAGGTGCTGCAGTTCCTGCTCGACCTCGTCTCGCAGCAAACCAAACTGGTCGGACTTGTCGATCACCCTGAGCTCTTGCAACTGGCTGAGAAGCTCCATGGCACGGATGCCTTTGCGGACCATAACCGCATCATTCCGTGATGTCGCTGCAGCGTCTGCGATTCGCTCCAGTCTCAGCGGCCTCCTGCAAACTGAGCTGTTTGGTGGAACTGAGCGCATGATCTGCACAAACACCGTCTTGGCCTCCATGAAGTAGATCTCTTCCTGGGTGATGTCCAAGGCTGCCGTAAGATCATCCATGGCAGTCTCCCATCGGCTGAACAGGGGTAGGTTGATGACCCTGTTCTCTTTCCGCGGGACCTGCGCAGGTGATGCGCCAAGCTCCGCCATGATGATCGCAAGATGAGAATTATCGTCCTTGCAGAGCTCGCCTTTGTGCTTGTCGAGAAGGCCGTGCATGGCGTAAATTTCGTTCAACGTGATGGACAGCTCCAAATCCTTCTTCGACAGAGCAACATAATTATCCATCTCCAGGCTCTCGTAGAAATCTTGCACCTCGCACAGGTCCAGCATGAATTTGTTGACCCGATCCTTGTTTTGCTGAATGAAAGGCTGCAACTTGGCCATGTACGGCTCCTTTGCATACGACGGCTTGTTGGCAAGGTTCTGAAGCATCTTGGCAATCAATGTCAGGGTCCGCCTGGGTTTCTCCGCAGGAGTACCGTCGATCAGCATGTACGATTTGGGCGTGACGATCGCCGGGTTGATGAATCGAAGGAAGAAGAAACCGCCGATCAGGGTACAGATGACCTGGTCGTTTGCATCCGGATACTTGCGCTTGGTCAAACTTCGAATTTGTTTGCAGATCCAGCGAATACCGTACGGCGCCTCCTCCAATCCATCAATAATCGTCTGTAGGAATCCATTCGCGATATCGATGAGCATTGTAAGCCTTGGCTCGATGATGGCCTGAACTTGACGGTTCTCCGCCGCTTGCTCCGCCGTAACACCCTTGGGCAGATTGGCCGGCAAGCTGCCCGTGTCCTGCTCGATTTGCTCAATCATCCGCTCGTACACCTTCAGAGGGTTGATCTCAAGATCCAAGTCGTTCAGCTCGATCAGCTTGTTAATCCGGTCGGCAAGAATCGTCTTCAGAAAACTTTGACCAGGTCCTCTGCGTGTGTACGTCGTCATCATTCGCGAGACCGGAGTATTGGCTCGGAGCAGAGAGGAGTACTCGGGAGTATTGTCGAATTGATACGTCAAGACGGACTGGGATCACAAGGTCAGCTCAATTGAAGTTGCGGGCGACATGAGGAAGATGATACCAACCTGGAACATGGTAAGCAGGAGGTGCTCCTCGCGACTCTCGTACTGATTTCCATATATAGTGAACATGACGGTCTGGAGCAGGGAATCGATCTCAGACATGGACACGAGCCGGGAAAGGTGTGCGATGTGTCGAGGCTCTGATTGCAGAAGGAAAAGCAAGTTGCCATATCGCTGTGTCTTGTCGTCGTTGGGGAAGACACCTTCTTGTATGTCGGTCGCGTCTTCAAGGTGGCTTGCTACTTCGTTTTGCTGTACCAAGTCAGCCAGTTTTCACTACTTCGACGTCAGAAGTAGCGTCTTCTCACCTCTTCCAAAGCCATCCGATTCTGAATCAGAAGGGCAATCCGAGAGTCCAGATATCGCACGTCCTTCTCGAGCACGAAGTTCTTTTTCGATTGCGACGAGATCTTGGACTTCAGGTCTCGTAGTACCTTTTGCGCTGTGGGAACAAACGATGAGCAGCGATTCACATGTGGTGGGATTCGGTCTAGAACGAACCTTTGGCCAGGTCATCTTCTATCTCCAGGTCGGTCTCCTGTGCTGACATGGACATGTACAGCGCGGACATGGAGTACCGCTTTGACTGGCGTGCTGAAGACCCTCCATTGTATGAGGACATGGTATTCTGGCGGGACAGAGGTTGTTGGTAGGACGAGGCAGAAGAGGTAGATGTTCGGGAGGGCGTCTGCAACATAACAGACATGATTGCTGTTGTCGGTGCTCGTTGCAATACTGGTCTGAACGAATCTTGGGGGGGTTCCAAGATTCAGGGGACCAAGAGGCTAGAAGCCCGAGGTCGCTGGAATGCAGCGAGTCCGACACACAATATCACTCGTCGAGCGATCGCTGGTTCGGCTCGTGACGGAAATTGAACAATGTCTCGCAAGGTCTCGCAAGGTCTCGCAGAACAATTGAACGTCGCGACAATCGGGTGGGCTGGCGTGTGGGGGAAGTCGAGTGGACGGGTGTCACTTGCGCACGCCCTTCTCTGCCGCGAACGATAAGCTTCCTGCGTCTCGTCTGGGTTGGGTTTCTGGACACCTTTCGCAACGCAGATCGCCGGCAATGCTGATTGGTGCTCTCGTGTAACTGGTGGCAGTGTTGCACAAAACGAGCGCGGGGGGGTCGAGGGCGACGGTCTCGATGATGGAATTGGACAAAGGGGCGCGTGCGGCAGGCTGGTATAATAGCACAGAGTATTTGCAACGGTCGGTCGACTCTTGTTGCACAACTGTGGAGGGGGGGGGGAGGGTCGCGCGGGTGGTTCGTCTTGTCGAAGATTCAAAAAGGGCACTGCGAGAAGGAGTAGGCTGGCTGCTGGAGGGGGAGGAAAGACGTGCGGCAGGTGAGGTGAGGTCAAAAGACACAGGGCCGAGGCGACTAGAGGTGGGTTTGTGTCGGAGGTGGACTTGATTGCACTTGGGGCGATCGGTCGAGTGATGGAATTGAGCGCGCTTGGGATTGGATCGGCCAGCGAAAGACGTCCTGACAAAGAACAAAAAGCGGGACGTTATCAGAAAGTGGACAAGGCTCTGCGCATGCGAACTCGGTAGCGGGCAAGCGAAGCAGGTTTAGGCTCGATGGTCGCCGGCGCTGACTGCTGAATTGAGGCGCGATCGGTGGGTGGGGGGTGGAGAGAAATGGTGACGATTATCGAGAGGATCGTGTCGCAGCATCCAGAGCGTTTGAGGCGGACGAGTGGTGGATTAAGAGAGGGAAGAAAGGGGCGTGTGCAGTTGAACTAGTCTTTTTGTTTTCTTTTTTCTGCAGCGGCGGGGTCGCGGGAGAGGTCCAAAGAGGTCAGTGGACGCTGAGGGCGGAAGATTGGAGTTGAGTTTAGTCGAGTCGAGTGTAAAGAGTGGTGGTGGTGGTGGTGGTGGATCCGATGCAGGTCCTGTCTTAGAGTTGGTAGTGGAGGAATGCAGATGGAGCCCGGGAGGTCAAATGGGACAAGACAAGGTCGAGAATGGACAGGGTCATCAATCAAGTCCCAATCCCAACTCGAGCACCACACGCTGCACAAGGTGTCCCAACTTGCAAGTCAGGCAGTCAGCAGTCAGGCAAGGCATAGACACGGGAAACGGCCATGGGCAAGGGCCAGGGTCAGGCCTAGGGTCAGGCCCAGGGTCAGGCCCAGGGCCAGGGCCCAGGCAAGAACAGGCACACAGGCACGACAGGGAAGCTGAGGAGAGGTCAAGACCCTGTGGCACAACGGCGCCAGTCCTCTGGGGAGGACTGGGAGGACAGGGAGGAGCAAGAATGGCCGCCCCCCCCCCCTGCCGCTCCCTCTTTCTTTCCACTGTGGAGGACGAGGCCACCTGCATTGCACGCTAGTCTAAAAGAGGCATACACCTGGTTTCAGGTTCCAAGGACTACCAATGACCAGTCGTGACCAGTCTGCCAGTCTGGGTCAAGGCAATGTGCTTTTTGTGTCATCGTGCTGTATTATTTCCATTCAGTCCGGTGTCAGCAGGGCAGGCACTCTCTCTGCTGCAACTTTTGATGCCAGTGGGAACATGATCTCATCGCATGAAGGTGCAGAGAAGGGACAGCGTGGAAGGACACGTATGTTTCTGGTCATGGTTGGTGTAGTCCCTGATCTCTCAGTCCTGCTTGCACGTGGGGAATTGAGGGCTGGTGTACGGAACATACGAAGAGGCAAGAGAGGAAGATGTGAAATGTGATATCTCGACCCCTGGATGTACTTTGTTGTACATGCTCAGACGTTAGTTGGCTGCTCCTCCAATCCACCCCTCTCCCCCCGCCGCCTCCTGGTGCTTGATATGTGACTACTAGTGCTCCAATATGTCAGATAGTAGCCTGGTAACGAGCCCTGGGTAGTCTGGAAACCACGCATGATCTTTCTCACTAGAAGCCAAGCGAGGTCGTACTGTATGCAGCCTTCTAACCATCATCACATCTCAAACCCACAGCCACAGCCATACACACACACACACACACACACACACACGCACATACACACTCACATCCACCCATCCACTCCCTGATGAGGTCCAAAAAACGGACTTACGGAACTCACGTTAGCACTGCCAGGCTGGGGGACAAACATCAAGAGGCCCTTCTGGAAGGTCGCTTCCATTGGCGGAGGCGCCGTTCTGTGATCATCTCGTCAGCGGCTGTGGCGGCGGCACCAACAAACTGCAGCATCTGGTCCGCTTTACTACCTCCGTTTTGAGCCATGTTGGCGCACTGGACCGAGAACATGCCAGAGAGTCTTGGCCCTCTTCGTTTTCCTCTCCGGTGCGCAACGTACCCTGACAGGGTGAGGGAAGGCCCCATCTTACTTCTTTTGACTTCTCGGGTCCCAGCACGTACGGGGGCTCGTCCATCTCGAGAAGTTCGGAGCTGTTGTTTCTGGGGCCGTGACATGTGTGCCGTTTGTGGGCAGAACTTTGTTCGTCCGAGGTTTACCAGATTCTCGGTGTGAGCAGAGTAGCCCCCAAGCTGAAATAGAATGGAACGCACAGAATTACGCCGAGAGGAGCCGTGCAAGTGACATTCCGTCGTCAGTAGTACCGGTAGTCGTGTGTGCGGTTTTTCCCTCATCAGGGCTGAACGCTATTGACTTGCGTGTCTCTGTCAGTCTGTGTGCATATGTGTGCATGTGTGTGTGTGTGTGTGTGTGTGTGTGTGTGTGTGTTGCAATCAATGGCTCGGCACTCAGGGCTGCCGCACTAGCCTCCGATCCGTATCTATTATTGCCGGCGATCCAAACAACGTTGTGAATCCCCCTCGAATGAGTTGCATGCAGATCACTCTCCGTCTGCGAACCCGTCCCGGAGACAAGAAGAAGACGAAGAAGGGTGGGGGGGGGGGGGAAATTGAGGAACCCGTGGCCGCGTAATTCCACGACCTGTGGTGCTGGAGCGTTCCCTGTCGGCGGCGAGATGTCGATGGCCGTTATAACCCGGTGTTTGAGGTTGTTGCATGGGGATCGGAGGTGGTGAGGGGGAACGGGCCTTGACTGGCCCGCCCGTCGGCCCCTCGAGCCAGGCATACCCGACCTCTGCCTCTTGACCCGTCGCCGTCTGAAAGGGAAGACGCAGGGCATGTGCAAACTATTGTGCTCCATTGGTTGTGTATGTGTTGTCAATCTTAACTTGCCTTTTTTCTTTCTTTTCTTTCTCCCGCCTTCTACGAATGGTACCCTTCGAGTGCCTTCAAAGATACACAGTGGTAGCATAATGAACTCTATCTCGTTTCGGGTCACTGCCGTAAACAACGTTGGGTGCACCCTCGACCGCTCAACCCAAAAAGAAGAGTCAAAAAAGAATCTATTCGAGGGCGGCCGCGCACGGGATCCCAACCTTAGCAGGCAGATGGGATGATGTGACATCGGTGATGTGACCGCTGCTCGGGGACGTGTTGGGTGCCCATGGCCTTTGTTCCGCTCGAGCACATGGTTTCTCCACCAGAATGGCAGCAACGGCTCGAAGGCATCGTGGGCTGCAGTTGACTATTCCCCCCCCCCCCCCGGGTGTTTGTTGCAACAGACGTATCGGGGAAGGGAATGTTGTCGAGGCTGGAGGGCAGGAACACTCGATGACCGCCGCCTGCCCCAATGTCAGAGGATGGGCAACACAATGTTGACAGTCGCGCTGTTCTGTGATGGCTCCCACCAGAAGCTTCACCACTCCAGCAGCTGACGCAGAATACATCCATCAATACAAGACGAGAGACATCATAATCATAATCATAATCATAATCATAATCACAATAACAATAATACAGTCACGATGCGTGGTGTCTTTCCTCCACCTCCCGACAAGCCCTCGACCATGCCAGTCAACGCGCGAGGTGAACTTATACGGCGCCTCTTCTGCCCCGAGTACAGCCCCTTGTACAATCGCCTCTCCCCGCAGCACCTCGTTGTACACTCGCCTGCCGAAGAGATCCGCCAGCTACAATACCGCGGCCGTAAAGACGGGGACCAGATCCAGCTCGATTATGCCACCGTGGTCGTGTCGGTTGGCGGTGTGTGTCGCGAGCTCGGCGGGCACGGAAACGGGAACGGGACGAGGACGGCCGCCGCCTGGAGCGTCTACTTCGGCCCGGGCTCCAAGTACAACGCTGCGGGGCTCCTAGACGCTCGGCGGGTGCCGACGACGCTGGGCGCCAAGCTCGAGGGCGTCTCGCAAGCCCTGCGCATCTTCCTGGACGACATCAACCGCGGGAAGGACGGCACGCCGTCTGACCTCAAGATCCGCTGCGACGCAGATTATCTGTGCGGAAGTATGAGTCATCCCTTCGCGCACACATCCAGTCGAATTCACTCTTCCCCATTCTCTCGTGGTGTGGCGGTGCTAACACGCTTCAAATGTTGTTCAGCTCTAGCCATATGGCCACAGAACTGGATCGGTACCGGCGACAAGGACCGGCATGGCAACGCTGTGCCAAGGTACGCTGAAATGCACGAGGTCCATCGCACCATGGAGGACAATAGAGAGGGACGCGTCATGCAGCTCTGGCACGTCCCCCGCGGTAAGGACCAGGAGGCCGAAGAGCTGGCCAAGAGGGCGCTGGACGAAGAGACTGCACGTAGGGAGGGTAACTGGGTGCTCGTGTAGGAGTAGGAGCTGCAGCAGTGGACAGCGCGTTCTCGATCCAACAGAGCAAGAGTTGCATGTTATTGAGGTGGGTACGTGGATCCAGCGTCTCGCAGCACGCGAGAAGCGATCATGGTCTTTGCTGGTTGTGCTACAGACATAGTAGTACTCTTGCAGTCATAAGTTTCAACCAGGCCCATTGTTAGGTAACGCTTGTTTCCTGAAAGTGACGGACAAAAAACCGGTCGCGACCGTGCAAAATATCCGAAACTTGGCGACCCACATTGACTGATAAAAATAGAGCCCTATCGTCCCTCCGACTTGTGCCCGCCGGCTGCCCTACCCGCCCACATGGAGAAAAGTTCAGGACGCCGGGCCAGCGCCTACAAAGTACAGACAGGCCTGACAGGCCCTGGCAGGGCAGCACCCCTTCCTGGACCTGCAGTAGTCAGGGACGCAACAAAGACAAGCAAGGCTCAGCGACCTCGGGAGCCGCGTCGGGTAATTTCCCACGCCCACTAGCCCATGACGTCCCGCGCTGCAGCGGGCTCGTCTCCGCGTAGTGGGTCCTTAGCCCACCACCATCACTACGACGAGGTGTCTGAATGTCTAACCGGAACAGGCAGCTCCAGCGCGGGGGGGGAGGGGGGCCACTGTGGTCGGGTCCGGAGTACCGGACATTTAGGGACGGCGTCAGCCGACCAACGAATGACCTTGTCACGAATGACCTCGTCACGAAACGAAATGGATGGGGTCTATGTTCTTATCGGAATGTTCTAAAATTTTCTATCTTGCTGTGATTGTTTGGTAGAGTATTTTCTTTATCCCTCTCCTATTCTCCGCGCCCATTCTTTGATCTGATGATCATGATGATGATGACGAGCCGTGACGTTAGGGGAGGAGGCCCAGCTCGGCCGCTGGTTGCGATCCCAATCTCGTAGAATTTTCCCGGATTGCGTGTCTACACATGATGCGATACGATAGGCTTACGTGCAGCAGGCGCAACGTGGTAGCGGGGGAGGCTACCCAAGCGTCATTGGCATGTACATGGATTAGATTGAATCTCCGGAGTCGTCGGCAACCCTACGGTACTTTAAGGCTCGCACGGACAGGAAGGAGGGGGGGCCGATCCATCTGTTTTTTTGTTTTTTGTTTTTTAAATGTATCCTTGGTGCCTGAGTGCGAAGCACTGTCTGTCTGAGGGTCGGGAAAGGGGGGGGATCTCGAAGATCTGTGAAGGGCTTTGATTTATGCGTGGCTTGAGATGGCGTTTTGATATCGGCCCCAGCAAGCCCAGCCCCCGCCGGCATAGGCCGGTCATAACACACAGACACACCGCTTGCGTACACAGACTGTCCAAAAAGTGTCTTTTCCAGAGGGTGTCGTCGGTTTCTACGGGCCATATCTTCGCGCTCTAGAAAGGAACATCCCAGATGCTGCACAGGTTTCCCGGGTTCTGGAATTTCCTGATGGAAACCTTCCAGCCCAGGTCCGGCCTCGCCCGAAATCTAACCTTGAGCGCCACCACTTCTGTATCCGCCCCTTCCGAGCCCGATTGGGTCATCAGTAGACGCCGTTGAAAGAAGGTTCCGGACGATCATGCTCGACTATCTTGACGGTTCGAAAGTGGGAGATCATCGTCCCGGGTGCGCGCGCAGCGGGCGTCATGGTCTAATCTTCTTCCCAATAGCATGTGACCTCGTCTTTTGGAAATTTCCGACGAAGATCTGGCAATCAAAAGACAAAGGGAAAAGAAAAGCAAGAAGAAAAAAGGAGCGGCTATAGGTGATGGGTCGTCGGAGTAGCCGGGTCGACGAGTGCGATAGTGACGTGTGTGGAGCTCGGTCCACGTGTTCTTACCAGAACAGACCAAGTGCTCGACCTAGTGCGTGCCAGATGCGCCAGTGACGGTCCTGAATTCGAGACGGTGGCATCTGTCATCACGGGTGATTCGGTTTCGCGCCGAAACATATTCTTTGCATGTTGAAACTTGGCACAACACGACTTGCGGTGGGGCAAGGCGATTTTAGGTTGGAATGTTCTGTACGCGGCCCGACTAGAGAGGGCCTAGAGGTCCCCGAAGTCGTTAGCGATGCGGCTACTTGGAAATTGAGTCATATTGTTCCCCATGACCGGTTGCTTTTGCGATCTAAGAAGCCGTGCTCCCGAGCCGCCCATTAGACGGCACACTAGTTGCTCAAAACTGGCCTGATGCCGAGGTGTCAAAGAGCACCTGGGCACGTCACGGGCGTAGCCTAGCTTGAGGCTGAAGATTAGTAGTCAGCCCTAACACACAAAACATGTTCAGCCTCTCAGGGATATTCATGTTTCCTTGTCAGCCTTGTCTGTTGTGAGGAAAGGCTACATCTGCATAGCATTTGTTGTCCCTTGATCTTGGGCGACTTCTTGGTCGCAAGAGTACACATGCTATTCAGCTATTAGGTAATCCCAATTCATATCAAATAATCTTTGGAGCATTGAAAAGCCATGCCCATATTTGATCAGCCTGCCTTGTTCTTAAGTTTGCAAGCCATCCCAGTGGTCGAGATTTGCCTCTCACAAAGCATTACACACTGGAGTATACGACAATCTAAATTCTTGCTCTCATTGCTTTCTCACAGCAGGTATTGATGCATTGCACAGGTGAACCTAGGTACATATGTAGACAAGCCCTGGATACTTTCCATGTTCGGCTTTATTATGAAGGGCTTTGGGTTGTTCTGCCATCTTGCCAGGCCGTGCTTAGACTCACTTGTGCTGCACATGAGGAGTCTGGTCGATTTGACACAATTGCTCGGCTCATGTCACGGATGCCGTAATGGGAAACACGGTTCTACGTGAACCTCTCCTTGTTACACGTTAAGAGAAAAGAACGCATTGCATACTTAAACCAAGAGAATTGTCCAAAACACATTGCTGTCACAACCCTGATAGATGGCATTGAGCTGGCTCCCAACAGCCCTCTCATCCGGATCAGAATCACTTGCTCTGTACATATGTAAGCACGTCGTCCATGCCACCACATCCGGGGACCGTGGTTCACGGACGACGCTCTTCTCAAGGCAAATCTTTCAGGGTGTTCAGATGTAGAACTTTCCGGAAGCTCTGTGCTTACCTGTCTGGAAGGCTGGTACACCCCCGTGTCGACCTGGGCCCTTGATTGGTTTTTGCCAATGCTTCTGACCCCCGAGGATACCTTGGTCTCTGTCCCCCCGGTCCCACCTTTTGAGTGTTGCGACCCCGCCCCTCGCCTCCTTCTGGACAGACAGTCGAAACGCTGCTCGCTTCCTCTTCTTCCCTACAGAAACTGTTCGAGCCATCGACAACGCGACCGTCTCGTCTCGTTCTCCTCTTCACGTACGCACGCAACAATCAGATCGAACTGATCACCTCCCATCATGGCGCCTAACAAGCCTTTCACCAGAGCTGCTAAGCGCGCCCAAGGCGCTCAAGCCAGCTCGTCGGCCTCAAAGATGCCCTCTCCTGGCCGCGCACACAAGACCTCGAACGATCTCACCATCGCAGGCCGCGTCAAGAAGAGACACGCCAAGATCCGCGGCAGCAATAACGCCGCCAAAGAGGTAAACGGAGTCAAGAAGGCCATCACCAAAGCCCAGATGGCAGCAGCACTCAAGAAAAAGAAGGCTGCCGCCGCTGCTCGGGCTGACATGAGGAAGTTCGCCAAGGTCGCAGACCGAGGATCTGTAAGTACCGTACTAGAGCCTCTGTCCAGATCACATCTGCCCTGTCTGCCTCTCCCATCCTTTCTCCCCCTTTCTCTGCCCTCCGTCTACTCGCTCGACAGGATTTTCTCTTGCGGAATCTTGGTCTACGTGACGACGGCGGCATGACGTGTGCCATCACGGCAGGAACTAATCATGCTTGTGTCACGTCGCGTAGGCTCTCTGGCAAGCCCGCGATCCCTCCTCCTGGACCGTTTATGAACCTGGCGCTCGTCAGCTCCTCATGGGAGTCCCTGCAGAGGTGAGAAACCGGATCATGGAGCATCTGCTTCCCAAGGACATGACCTACGCCAAAGGCCATACATATGAGAACCCCCCGAAAGCGGTCATCGGGCCGTGGACCCTTGATCTTTGCACAGCCAGGGGACGCTTCAAGAAATCTTATGGTTTTGATTACTGGACTCAATGGCCGGCGGACTGCCGAGTTCAGGTCCCCGCGATCCTACAAACCTGTCGTCAGCTGCGTTACGAGTATGGCGCCTTCTTCAGTGAGTATATGCAGAATCCACACAACCCCCCCCCCCCCCATTTCCCACGTTGCAGCATCAGGGAACACTGCTGACAAGTAATGAAACCCCAGTGGCGGCCAGCCCCTTTGCCTGGAAAATACCCGGAGACTGGAATTCCAAGCACATCACTTTGTTCGCCCAGCACACGGCCAGCATTGGAGCTCCCGAACCCAAACTGTCGGCTCGCTTCGGTGCAGCTGTGAGCACGACGATCACGGAGAAGCTGGTCGACAAGCGACGCAAGAACCTGTGGCACTGGGTAAAGGAGGTTTTCTACGGCGTCGAGACCCGCGTCCTGGAGAACAAGACGTACGACTTCGTGAACGATTACCACTGCCTGCGCACCATCGATCGAGCCCTCGGGCGGGCGAAGTACTACCGAGACAAAGGACGTTCCTGGGTCGCCTGCGAGAAGGCTCTCGAGCGCATTTGGAAGCAATACCGGTCTCGGGCCGAGCAGGGTATTGTCAGCGAGGAGTGGCTTCAAGAGGAGTATCGTGACTGGAAAGAGAGGCGTCGCGCACGGGAGCGAGCGGGATAAGGGTAGTATGGTGAGAAGCCACCACGATCAGACGCCAGTGTGCATTCTGCCATAAGTCGAAATGGAGGATGACAGAGTGGGATGGACCCCGAGGTCATATTACCGCGCCTAAGAGCTCTGTAAACACGGATCAGATAGCGCGAGCCACCAGCATCGTCATCAAATGAAAGGTCATGCCAACATTCGTCGATGTAACCGTGAACTTGAATGCGAAGGGATTGCCGCACACCCTCACAGACACTTGTATGATACCACCCAGGTATTTTCGCCTTGGTTGATCTGTCTTTGGCACGTTTCAGTGCCTGAAACCTGTATGCAGTCCTGGTGCACACTGGGCTCTCACCGTCCCATTCAACTCAATGTCCTGGGAAACTCGAGGATTCGTCGAGTCTCTTGCACAAGATCTCAGACAGATCCCATGACCCGCAAGAGCGGTGTGACTGCCATGCTTGATAATGGATAAATGATCTCCAAGCCAACGGCAACGTGCCTTGCCTTCCGTCGGTGAAGACCAAATCTAAGCTGGCTTCGACATGCCCTCAACATATCTTTTGATATACCCAGGCACCCTCTCCCTGCGTTTTCGGGTCTTCAATGCAGCCTCAGTACTATCAAGTCGGACTCGCCGAGGCCTCTCAATCATGCAACACAGTGCCAACTTGCACGAACAGGGGCCCCCACCGCGAATGAAACGGCAGAAAGGAATGTCTTGGACACCCAGCCAGTCGTCTTACACGAAATACACCTGCACGACATGAACCACTCCCTCGCACGCGGCCCGCCGCGACAGGGCAGGACAGGACAGGGCGCAGGGGCATGGGGGGACTCGAGACGCCGCAGCAAGCGCCCGGCTGCCGGGGCGGAAGGGGGAAGAAAAAGAGAAAAGGGAGATACAACAAGCCACAGACGTGCCGTGCCTGCATGGCTCTGACGCGGGGATGCTCACCGGTCTCCGGTAGACGTTCCTGACGTTATGCACGATGCAGGGTTCGTCCGAAGGCTTGCCAGGTTGCTTGCTTGCTTGCTTCTTTCGCCACCGAGGAGAAGAAGATCGACCCGCATGCTGCGTGGTGTGGTGCAAGTCCCTCTACGATCGGTGAAGATGAAGAGGAAATAAGTCAGTCATCCTGCAGGATATCTCACCCCCGTCCCAACCTATTTCGGGCCGACGAGGGAAGAGCGGGCACCGCCGCCCGGTTTCTTTGTCGCCACAGTCAAGTGGTATCCCCGTTGGCTCGCTGCGTACGCGAACGCGCAAGCACTGGCGTGGGCCAGGTTGGACGAGTACATACCCGGGGAAGGACTCGAGAGATGCACGGCGCAGCGGCGCACGGCAGCTGTCAATCTC
Organism: Dendrostoma leiphaemia; assembly: GCA_026120015.1. Taxonomy (NCBI): domain Eukaryota; kingdom Fungi; phylum Ascomycota; class Sordariomycetes; order Diaporthales; family Erythrogloeaceae; genus Dendrostoma; species Dendrostoma leiphaemia. The sequence goes on from JALRMF010000092.1 coordinate 140,975, forward strand.
GCACGTCGCCTCGCTTAGGAGGGAGCGCCGTGGCACGGGTCGATCCGATCCTCCAGGGGCGCCACGATGAGATTTGTGTCGCAGTGCCCTTCCTTTTGGGGGATGGTGGGGGTGGTTACACAGGCGGCTGAAGAGATCCCACTTCATTTCCAGTGCGCTGAAGTGAGACGAGGGATCTCAAGGTGGTGCGCCCACCCTCGCTTCATCTGGACGTCATTATAGTGTAGCAGATACGGAATCGTTCAGGATGTTCAAGCCGCATACTGCGAGCATTCTGTTGATATTGGCTAGGTACATACATTTGTCCTCACGATACTATGCCGTAGTGCGAACGACCTTCTGAGTCAGCTTCGGGGCAGAGTAGGACAAACCGAATTCTGTGATGTCTGGTGGGATAAGCGCCCAATCAAGTATTTGCATGTCTCTACCCGAAGCTTTCGAGAGATGGTCGCTCCATCATACGCCTGTAAGCGTTTCAAACTTGCTGAAAAGCCTAGTGCAATGGCCGCCCTCTGGAACAGTGTCCTGGGAGCTACAATGACCACACAGAGGAGGACAGAGCTATGGGCAATGTGGAGCTGTATTACTTTTAAGGCTGCTGTTCAGTGTTGTTCTTTGGGGCGTAATTGACTAGGTATCCCTACTGCCTCGGCAGGTAAATGGCTCCAGCAAACCACAAATGCAATGTACTCTCCATGGGAGAGCTACTAATGCATCGTGCATTTGAGCACAATCTCTAAGGACCCAGCTAGACAAGTAGTAGAGAAGACTAAGTACCTAGACCAAGCAAACTAGTAATCTGGCCAACATTTATCAAAGTTGTACCTAGGTAGCATCAAATGTATCGCATGATACATAACTGTACATGGGCAGTTGCCAGTGGGCAAGTGGAATTTTTTTCCGATGACGAAACTACCAAGTTACGTACCTAAGTGTTGATGAATGAAGACATTACAGCATAGGAAGACTTGACCACAAGGCACAAATGTGATCTCATCAGTCCTGGCGATGATCTAAGCAACCCACAAGACAATCTGCAGTCATTACGACTTGTGGCTTTCTGGAGTTATTTTGCCAACTTAGCCTCAGTGTCGACTTGTTTACATACCTACCTAGGTACCTAGGGAGCAGTTTCACTTTTCATATCTTCTGTCAAACTTGGACTGTGCTTGTAGCTCCTATGAACATATACTGTTCATTACAAGTATTTGGTTTCTTTGTCATTGATCTCTGCTTAAGTATCCATCGTCTCTCTTGTATTCGCAGATCTTATTTACCTACATATGTAGGTATAACTATTGTTCCCAAATTCAAACCTTCCTATTCCCTTACCTAGGCATTGACTAGTTACCTAGGCTTTTGTCCTCACAATCATGACTTTACTTATGTACTGATTGGGTACTACCTTCAGTTTTGTTGCTGGTCATTGATCCGCACTTCTCCATGTTCATCACCTTGGCCCACCATTTGTGATGCTTACCTGGCTCAAAGCCTGCAAAACTCATTCATACCCTTTCCAAAGCATTTCCTCGGCTTCAAATTATCCTCCTCATCTGCACTGTGAATTATAGTGTCAGTGGCTACTTAGGTAGAATCAAGATCGCAGCTCTTGTGCCGATACTGTGACCTTCATAAACATATTGTCCCCATCATGCATGCTGTCGGGGGTAACTCGCGAGGGTGTTGTGGATGTTGTTACCTCCTGCGTTGCCCCTGCCCTCGAGTGCTCAACCTCGTCACCCCTCGTCCCGGCACTACCTTGACGAACTACCTAGCCACGTTTACATCACTCTCAGGTCAACCCCACTCTGTCTTCTCTCCCCCGTCCACCTGCAAAGAGAGTTATTTTCCTGCCGTTTCTCGACCTTGTCCCACCTTCGACGCGATCTACCACCGTTCACCACGTACCTTTGTCCGCGCACGTCTCGATCATCCACCTCCGAGCTCCGCCTCACCAGAACGTGTTATTACCGAGTTATCACATAGCGAATATCCCTTCAACAAGGCGCACTGTAAGCACGCCACGATGTCTGAGCAGCCTCGCGGTCAACAGCTCGAACGAGTTGGTCAGTCGTCTCGCGTCGACGTACTTGTCACTCCTTCTGCCGCTCCCGAACACCAAGCAGACACGTCTCCTAGTCAACAAGCTGTCCCGCCATCCAGAGAGAACAACGACGGCGCCCATCCGCTCACCCTAGCCGATACAACGGCCCAGCCAGAACGAAGAACTCCTCTGCCGAATCGCCGGCCTCAGTCAAGCACCACTCAGCCAAAGGTAGATCACCTGTACAGCACAAGAACGAGCTCGTCAGCTCGTGACTCGTCACAGGTCTCCGCTCCCATGGCTCCTGGTCCTTCTCAACAACAAGTCACCCAAATCCTGTCACGACCTGGTCTTGCCACGCCTCCAGCTACGGTGATGATCAACCAGGACAACTGTGTGGTCCTGGGCTTCGAGCTTACGAATTCCCTTGCCAAAATCCACGGAGTGCCTCTGAAGTTCGAGATATTCCGCATCATTCGAGAGCCGAAGCTCCGTCAGCCTAACTTGCCGGAATTTATCCTCATGCCAGTACAGTTCGCAGATGGTCCACCTCTGACGACAAAACCAGTCATGGACGCCGTTAGTCATCTGCAGCAGCAGGGCCTGCTTCCACAACGTCTCGAGATCGAGTCGACTGCCTCCGAGCCTGATGACAGCGATGCCTCCCCCGGACGTTTGATTAGGGATGCCAGTACACGACCAGCCTCCTCCTCGCACTCGTCTTCGGAGCCCAGTGATTCCGAGGACGCTCGCCCTCTCGATGTTGTTGATGATGCAGGAGCCGGATCTCTATACGTGAGGTCAAATGAGGTGTCTGCTACGGAAACAGACGCGATGGGATTTCACCCGGTCCGCCCGCCTCTGGACGGGGACACACACATCTTCTGGGATCACCCGACCTCGGATCAACGCCCCCACGGACCCTTACCAGGTGATGACAATTATGTCAGTCCCCGAGCTAAATGGAGAATCAACGAAGCACTCAGGAGTGGTGCTGATTTGACCGAGGAGGACAAGAGGGTGTTTGACCATTACGGGCTCCATTTGAGTGAGCCAGGATCGAGCTACAATGGACTTCCCGAGGAGGATTTCAACGCGATGTTGAACTCACAATTACAGGATCTCGACTTCGGCAACGATGCTGGACCAGCTGTTACACGTGGCAATGCCTTTGCTGGAGGCAGACAGACGAATTTGCTGCCATCTACTGCTCAGGGCCAACGCAACACAAGCAAAGCAGGCAAGCGCCCACAGCTTACAGCGCGGTTGGTAGCCAACAAGCCGGGAGAGAAATCCCTCTACTCACGCCGAGGCGGTAAGATCATCAATAATCCTGAGATCTGGGCGCAAACATATGGTCTCGCCACAGCGGGCCGAGTTGCCGGAGCCGGTGACAATGGAGAGCCTATGGACATCGATGACAGTACGGCTAATGGCGCCAAAGGCGATTACCGCTATATGTTGACCGTCAAGACGAACAAGCTTCAGACGTTGGCATGCAGCTTTCGCGGACTTCTAAAGGGCCAGAAGCTTCAAATCCCGAACCTCGCATGGGTTTTCTCTCCCTGGCAATATAACCAGAGTGTGCGTCTGGATGAGGAGCAGACACTCAGAGTCGATTTCGCGCGAGATGTCGAATTGTAGGCCCCTCTACGCTGTATTACCTGCCATTGATGCCGCTGACAGCACAAAATAGCCTGATCCCCGACGAGCAGGAGCGTCGTTTGATGTGGGAGGCTGATCCAGTCAGCTTTGTGTGCCGGTAAGTCGTCAGGGCCACCGAGAGTTGAGATCCAGTCTGACATATAGTTCACAACAACAGCCTTTGCTCGCGCACTACGCATCGTAACCTGAAGATGGTGTTGTACTCAGCTGTCTAGCAGACCGCATTGGATGCCCATCTGTGCAAGGTTGCGCGAGAGAGACTCGCTGGCCATGATAATAACGCGGATCCCAGCCCCTATCAGTGGATCGCAGACAATCAGCGCTTCGTGGTGTTGTATATGCAGGATCCATCGATTCAGCTCTACGACGGAGAGCTGGATGACCTTAGGCGAAAGATCGGCTGGCGGGGAACGAACATATGCAGGTTTCTGGATCTCCTGAAAGCGCACCACGGCGATAGTAAGTCATGAACAATCTTGCGAGCTCTTGTCCCCCTCCAGAAACTATCACTAATCGCATTTAATGCAGTTTTTACAAGCTTTTGCAGAAACCATATTTTGCAATGGATGGCGTCATTGAGCAAGAAGGCTGAGCTACAGACACGGATGACGATTCCTACGTGGGACGAATATTGTGAGAAGCCTTCCCGTGGCCAAGACTCCCCATCCAGGCCATCCAGCTTTCTTGTGAAGTGTCTAGTGATGTCGAGAGGTGGAGGAACCCCACGCGAGGCAGAATACCTGCGAACTTTCCTTAATGAAACTCAATACTGACTTGAATCGCTCCAGTGACCTTCCACACGTGGTACCAGAACATCGGCCCGATGCTGGGCTTTCTCCCGTAAGTTATTGTCCTACCACCGCGCTGTGCCTATGTGGTGAATGAGGACCAAAAGAAACTGACTGCGACGCTATTCTAGTTATATCACCGCGGAGGACTTCTGTCGCACGCGCATGCACGTGCAGTACCAAAACCTGCTGTCGATGATGAACCTGATCTTCCATCTGACCAACGACATGTTCTCCCTCAAGAAAGACTTGGTAGGTCCACTCACCCGCGCCTGGTCTTCTAATTTCTAATGTAGCAACGAAACTGACGTATTGCCTTGCAGGAGAAACAGAACTCCTTCAATGCCGTGGTGATCAAGTTCTCTTCCACGCTGGACCTCGACGCCGCGGTTGCCGACGTGTGCAACGAGATTCGAGATGCCGTCCGCTTTTTCGACTACAATGCCAAGCTCATCGCCGCTGATCGCTCCTTTGAGTGCCTGGGTGGCGACGAGAAGCAGAAGAAGCAGAACGAGTACGAACGCAAGCAGTGGGTCAAGATGGCCGATCTGATGCGTCAAGTCTGCATTGGCAACTACGTGTGGTGCACCAACACGGATAGATACGGCATCTGGGAGGCGATGGATGAGGATGGAGATGTAGAGGTTCGACTGTAGATCACGGTCGCTGCGGAAGAAAGCTGTGATCTTGGATTTCTTATCCTGTGGCCTCACCCTTGGTGCCCAGGTAACCTTGTACGAAAATGGATATCTCGACTTGGAACAGTGCTGTCGATTCTGTCCGGATGGAGCGGTGTCCTGAGTTTTTGACTGGCTATTTGTGGGAGCGCCGTCTTGTAGGAGTATCAAAGTACAGAAGCAAATTCGGTGGGAGACTCATTGCAGAGTCATCTTCTCCACCAAGGCTGATACAATCAAAGTTATTTCCATTTGTACACGCTTCTGGTCTCTATAGAGTCCTCACGGTGCCTCGGCACATGCGACGACTCGACACTTTGGCGTCCTTCAGCCCGGCTAAAAAGCTGTTGATGTGCCTCATTGCGCTATAATTCACCCCGTCTTCGTCACAAAACAGCCCTGGCCTGCGTACCCAGGTAAGTACCTAGGCCCAAATCCGGGATCACATCATAAGCAGTGTCGGTATGTTCGCGTTCAAGTCACATCTACGTGCTTCAAGCTATGGTCCGTCCCGCCGATCGTCGACATTCGCAAATACAATCATCATTCTGATTGCATCTGCCCGAGGCCGAGCTTTTTGCAAAGAACACTGCGGTGGTCCACTTGTTGATGGTACAAAACATTTGCTCGAGTCATGGATACCTCTGGTGGCCTGACTCTACTCAGAAGTTTGATGAGAACATATTGGGCATGCTTCTTCAAGCCTCAAGGGTTCGTGTGAAAGTACTGTGCGAGACTGGATTTGGCAATGGGAAAAACTTGGTTCTTTTTCAGCTTTACATTGATATGACACATGAGGACCACCTGCACAGTACGGCGTTGATGAATTTGACGGTCTCTTGCAAGATAAGGTATGCAACAAAAATCCATGACGTGTAGGTAATCATGCGTGATCATCTCTGGCTCTTCCTGATTCCTAAAAACGGTCCCTCTTCGCCGCTGCCCTCTTCTGCGAGGTAATTCCCATCTCAAGACGTCAAAAGTACTCATGACGCCCGAAAATCCGAAAACTATCCGCCCCAGGTATCAAGCAACCCCCTTCTTCTTAACCAGTACCTTCTTCCCCGAGAGGCCATCTGTGATGAGCTGCTTCAGGAGGGGGCCAGTTGGGCAGGATGAAGTTGGGGTCCCAATTGGATTCATCACGCTATGTCAGCAATCATCATTAGCCATTAGCTCATCCTGAAAATAGGGCAACGATGCTCACTTACAGTTTCAGGATGCTCAAACTCGTGAGCCTCGTGCTCAAGCGACTTGTGCTCATGTGCATGCGGATGGTACTGATCTTCTTCATGCTGACGTTGAGTGTCGTGCTCGTGATGATCCACGGACCTCCCCGAAGCCAGCATGGTCGGTGAGTCGATGGCGAATTCCCCCACCTCTCCATTGTCGCGAGATGAACTGGTACCGGTTGGCATGGCCGAGGCCAGGCCAAGGAACGTGAGACATAAGAGCGTCGGCTTCATGTTAAATCAATCTCAATGACGCCAAGCTGATGCTCAAAGTCGTAACTGAGTCCGGAGGTTGAAGGGCCTTAGAAGAGTTGGGAGCGGATTGATCCGGTGAATTTGTATTCAGGCATGAGTTCTGCTACGCCCGTTACATGAAATTCAGGTTGCAGAAATCAGTCAGGGTCCAGGTGTACTGAACGGATGCGCAAGCAGACCGGAAGGCGAATGACACGCCGTAAGAGAAGGACCCGCGCCCTCGACGGCGTTACTTATTGTGAGAGACATGTCCTCCCGGACATCATGGTCCATGTCTCGGGACTTTGGCGAGCCTGACGACGACATTGTGGTGAGGGTGTCGTCAGCTCGGGGAGGACAACTCTGCGCGTACTGGGAACACAAAGTCTACAAAGCTACGCAAGGCGAACCATATCAACCTGATAAGCGAGGCGTCTGTTCTCAAGCTTCTGGCATGTCCTCCATGGCCCAATGTGATCACTCTCGTGATATCGTGGTACGATCTCTGGCACCTTCCCATGCGCCCGATCCTTTTGTGGCCAAGCGGTACAGCTCGGCCGAAACCACGTTGCAATGTCTCAAAAGATGTTCAGGACCAACAATAATTTGCGTACGCCGTGCTGACGACGACGATGAGACGAAGTTGATTGGCAGCGATAAGTTGGGACTGCGAAAGGTTGAAAGCAACATTGCCTAGCACTGCAGATATCATCTCAGGCTGACGAGCCGCATTGGGGCTGATAAGGTCTCGATGTCCACGAAGTCTGCTACTCAGACCAACAACCATATACTTATTAAGAAGCAACGCTTGGAGGCAAGCGCTGTGAGCTATAAAGCGTGCTTCTTCTTTATAGCCCATAACCCTGGTTTATATTTAGTATTGCCATTAGCTAGTCAAAAGTAGTATATTAATATTGCTATTAGTTAATAGCTTTTAGCGGCTTAGCGCTAAGGTATATACCTTTTAGTATGTATTTTAATTGTAATAGCTTTAATATATTAATATAATTTAGGAAAAAACCCTTATATTAATTTAGCTAGATAGTTTTGTAGTATAGCGGTAAAATATAGCATTTTAATTCTATAAATTAAATGTTAGACACAAAGAATCACTAGGCAAGATGATTACACTAGTTGTAAAGGAAGAAAGAATTGATTGCTTAGGTGTAGCTGCTGTATAAAACTAAATCTTAAAAAGGAAAAAGGAAGTGCTAGCCTTTATACAGCCTTGCTAGAGGGTTTTTATAAAGCCTTGGCAAACCCTAGCCCTGCACTTTACAACTAAACCTTTTTAGCCTTAGTCGTAATAATTGTTTCCTCCCTAGTAGCAGTTGCCCTTAAACGCCCCTTTTGCAATCTTTAAGCTAAAATAAGCAAAGACGATAATAATAGCAATAGTAATTAGTAATAAAGCTAATAGCCTTTCTTATGGCTTTTTAACTAATTACTTTTTACTTAACCCATTGCTTAGGTTTTAGCCCCTTTTTATAACCTTAGTTGCCTTTCTAACCTCTTAAATCCATTTAACCTTATACCTTTTTGCTTAAATTTTTTAATAGCTAATTTTTTTAATAGCCTATTATCTAAAGGCATACAATAGCCTGCTTATGCGGCAGAATTGCCTTATTATCTCTTTTTTTACAATAATAACGGCTATAATTAGTAGGCGATAGCTAGCAAAGTAAATGGTCCAAGCTTTCTATAGTTTAAGTATAAAAGCGCATACCTATCCTATGCATTAATTTGCAACCTTAACCTTTCTTTTTTATATAATAACTTTAACCTGCCTGCCGCCTTTAATTATTAATTTGTTTTATTGCATATACCTAGTCTCCTTTTTTACTTTTAATCTTTAATTATTAATTGCTAGTCGCTACTATACTTTATTATACATTTAAGCTTGCGTTTAACTCTTTTTAAATCTTAACTAATAAGAAGAGTAAGTATTATTATTTTTTTTTTTTTGTTTAGCTATAGTTTTAACTTTTATATAATTCGTTAGCTTGTCTAGCGCCTTAAGGTGCGCTAATTCTTTGATTAACAGCGGCAAAAGCTATTTAAAACTAGCTTTGCCTAATACTTTAAGAGCTCTGCCTTTGATAAATAAAATATATCCTATCTCTATTATTATCTTTATTCTTATTCCCTTTATATAGCCAACTGTATAAACAACACTATATCTGCATATATTGATAAAATCTTAACTGCTTATAAGCGTAATTTAAAGCGCATGCCTGCCGTCGATATGCCTAGCCTCAACAATAATAACATTGTTAATGCTCTATAGGGTAATAGTGCTTAAAATATACCCTAATTTATCAGCAATGCTACCAACTAAAAACATATCCTTAGTGCTAATAATTCTAATAATTCCAATAATAACAATAAGCTTATAATATTATTAAAAAAACCTGCTATAAATACTTTTTCCTTATATCTTTAAGCTAAGCCAGCCGATTAACCAGTCTTTATAACAAGTTTCTACTATTGCTAATCCCTTCTAATAACCTAGTGCAATTTCTAAAACGCCTACCCATACTAAGAAACGCTTCTGCAATGCCCTTGCCGCCTAATATAATAAATTACTTTTATCTTACAAATATTTATATTTTATATTTAACTAAGTAAAATAAACTTTAACGAAATAATAAACAATAACCTTGCAATTATTAGCAAAAGTTTTATAAGCTAAGATAACGTTATTAAAATATGCTAATGCAGCTTTCGCAAGAATATTACCGCTTTACCTCGCCTTAAGCCTAGCAATCAAATTTCCTAAAAAAAATTATTAATTTAAAGTATTATTAATGCAGGCTGAGATATATATATCCTAATCTTAAACTTTTAAATTCTACGCTTAAGCGAGTTTTTCCAGTTTAGCAACGATTGTAGCGTTATTACAATTATCTTAAATAAATAGTCTTAGATTTGCTAAAACTATTGTATTTCTCGTTTTAGCAAGTAAGCAAGAGTTTATCCTAGATTATATTTTAAAAAATAAATATTTAATATTATAGCTTATTTTTATTATAATTTATCTTATTTAATAATATTAATTAAAATATCTAAGCTGGTATGCCCTTGCAAATATAAAATAATTCTCTAACTCTTTAAGTCATTAATTCTTTTTCTTTAGTTAACTTCTCTAAGTAATCTTAGCTAATTTATCCTAATTATTAGCTTAGTTTTCTTTTACCTAGCGACGTTTTACTTTAGACTTTTTATATTGCTAAATAGTCTATTTAGCATTCTCTAGGTTATTCTTAAGGATTTATTTATTATACTTACTTAGCTAGCCTTTTCATTTTACTAAATAGTAGATATTATTGTCTAAGATTATCTTATTATAAACCTCCTTAATCTCTTATTTTACATTATCCTCTTTAAAGTTAAATAAATTCGCCAGCCCTTATGTTAGCTTTTTTTAATTTTTTTTTATAGTTTTAAAAAGTTAATATAAAAGACATTATATTTACGAAAATACTTCTTTAGCAATATTAACTAATATGCCTAGTGACTAATTTTCTTAATAACCTTAAAAAATCTAATATATCTTAGTTAAAGTTTCCTAAGTCTCTAAAGCTTAAGGTTTTTTATAAATAATAATACCTATAATCTTGCATTAAAAGATATAGGCTAATGTTTATAATTATAATACTTTGTCGCTGCTTTATTTGCCTATATTTAATGCTTCTGCAGCGATATTTAAAACTATTGCAATTTCTCTAGCCTATTATTAATTATTAAAATTCTCTCTGCCCTTATTAAGTAAATAGCGCCTCTGCCGCGTACTTTCTTAAATTTACTAAGTTTAAAAAAAAATAAAAGAAAAAATCTATACAATACCTTAAACAATGCTTTATTATTTATCGAGTTAATAGCGAAATTTACCGTAAAATGCGCTAATAGCAATAATATAGCTTAGTTTATCTAGTAATTATTAATAAAATATTAGAGATAATACTTTAACGTTTAGTTTGTTTATTTTATTTATTTGTCTATTTAAGAATGAAACGCTGTTGAAAATCTAAGAGCCGTACTCTCGTTTATTAACACTTTTTAAAACTAGCTAGTAAAGATCAAACCTTTATCTAACACAATGCTCTTAAATAGCTTATACTTAGTCTTAATTTTAGTATAAAATAGCTAAGCAAGTTTATAAGCATTAATATCCCTTAGCACTAGGAAAAAAAATAACATCTTGCTATATTAGTTTACAACTATAAAGATTATATTAATTAACTTATTATTATGCTAGATTATCAGCAGACTAGTAATAAAATCTATTAATAGCTTAGCTATAAGCTTAAACGGCTATAATAAGCTAACTAACTTGCTATATAAACAATAGCGGCGTAAAAAGCTTTATTAATATATTAAACACTTAATAATATACTCTTTAACGTTACTTCTCATCTCTTCCCAGAAAAACAAGCAGCTAATATTAGTTAAAGTTTGTTAAAATCCCTAATATCCACCTAGCAGCAAATTATAAAAAATCTTTAAAATTTCTTATCGCAGCGCTTATTGTTTAAAAACATATATGCGCAAATAATAGTATAAAAGCTTATCCTTTACTTTATATTCTTAAAGTAATATGTTAAGATAGTTGCTAGAAAGCGTGCGTTTAATCTTTTAGATCCCTAAATCTAGCTTTTGTCTAATCTATATTAATTTTATTAAGAGAAAGAAAGGCAGCGCAGCATATATATTAAAGCTAACGGCCATAATGCTTATTAAGCCTTTTAAAAACAATTATTTTCTACTTAGCGCTAAGTTTACAAAATTAAGCTAGTTATTAAACAAGTCTTGCATATTTACTTAATTATACTCTTAAGTATTATTATATACTCTAATGCTATATATTTATGCAATTAGATATAATTATAAATTAGTTAAGTTTAATTAATCTTTAGCTTTTAAGCTTTTTAAAATTATAATGCTAGCTTAAATAAAAGCAATAATCTTAGAATAAAAGTCTACAAAAGCTATTAGCGGCAGTTAAAAACGCTTTTTAATATAGTCTAGTCTCTAAAACGGCGCATTGGCTAGATTCTTTTTGCCTAGAATATATTTAATTTAAAAATTAAACCCTAATAAATATATAAGCCAATAGATCTGTTTTGCTATTAGCTCTTTAGCTTTTATAAATCCCTTAAAATTAAGATAATCTAAAAGAACAAAAACAAGAAATCTAGCTCTCTTTAAGTAATATTGCCATTGTTTAAATAATAATATAATAGCAAATATCTTTTAGTTATATATTTCCTATCTATTTTCTATATTGCTTAGCTTTTTAAACTAAAATATAATTAAGTGCTATGTTATTTTACTATTTTTCTTTTACGTTTAGAAGAAAATGCTTAAAATAGCATAAGTAAAAGCATTAGTTTACAATTAGCAAAGTTTTCCTAAGTTAAAATAACATAAGAGTAGAGTAATATAAAAAGCTAATTTAAGCTAGCAAAAGGCATTAAAAGCTAGCGTATGCTTTAGCGCTTTTAAATTAAATAATCCAAGTTTTTAGCCCTGCTTTATACTCTTTAATATACTTATTAAAGGCTATGTAATCTTTAAAAACCAATAAATAAAGCGTTGATAAAAATTGCAAAATCTAATAAAGCTTTAAATATCTTAGTATATTATAGGTATTAGCTAGTTTTAAATGGTTTTAACCCGCTGAAAATCTATTTAAATACCTTAGATATTAATAATAAATCCTAAAAACTCTACTTTATTTTAAAAAAAAAAAACACTTTAATAATTTAGCGTAGAGTTTGTTTTATATTAGCTAATC